>JAEAOA010001583.1:0-84185 GCA_016746295.1 Potamilus streckersoni | reverse complement strand
CACGATGGACACCTGTTGACCTAGGTGTGTGACGAAGCAGTAACTTAATAATGTTGGAGAAGGTGAACAATTCTGCTGCTGTTCAAAGAGCATACTAAACAATCCGTGTGTTCGCATGTATGGAGAGAGGTTACCGCCATAATTATGTGCATGTATTTTATCATCTTCCTTGATGCATTATCGATGAATTATTGTAAATGGCTGCATGCAAGTTCTACTTTCATAATTATATTCATGTATATTGTTTTCTTCATTGATGCAGATTGTAGTGGCAGTTTGCAAGAGCTACTTTCCTTCTGCATTATTGTTAATGGCTGCGTGCCAGTGCTATATTCTTAATTCTATTCATGAATTTTCTTCCTTGATAGAAGCTGTAAATGGCTGCTTAAAAATGCTTATATCTACTTTCCTTCTGCGTCATTGTATCTTGCAGTTTGCCTGAACTGATTCTGCAGTTTGCCGTATGGCCACGCTGTCAGTTATTACAAGTTTTGTATATTGCTTATAAACTTGGCATATTACAAATACACCATACCAACAACTGTTTTCATACAGATTTGGCCTTGCAACAATGTAAATAACAAGCTTTATCAGTATCAAGTCCTGTGATCATGCAAGTTTATTGTTATAAAACCAAGCAGGTCAGCTTGCGCGTGTGCAAAGAAAATTTTAAATTTGTTCATGTCTCCAGAACATCAAGCATAATAAATATTTTTCAGCGTATTATAAACTCCGTTAAACACAACTAAAATAATACAGTTAACCCTGATTCTTTCTGGAATTTGTGTATAACGTATATCTACCTCGAGAAAATATTCTAGCTAGATTTGATTGTCAAGCATAACATCATCTTAAACTACTAAGTTATTAATACTTAAATCAAGGTCATCTACAGATGTAGCTTCATCAATTTTAGTTATAAAGTCAATAACGTCATTGTCTGTATTTAACGAGCTTGCATTTTCATTAAAATCTTTAAGCACTTTATAGTATCCCTGATCATCTACAAATTGTGCTACTAAAGATAATTTATCCCACTTCAGCAATATCATCAAATTAAGCAATAATTGTCTTTTGCCTGACCCAGATAGACTTATTATTATCATTCTGATATAATTCGGTAGCGCTGGGTGATGATTGGCTCTTGTTTTCGTGTCGCCTAAATGGCAATTATATCCATATGATAAATAATATCAATATATATTCTACTCAATGCATGGCAGCCACATTTACCACTGGATTAACAACATAAATAACAAAAAATAAAAGTAAAAAACGTGCACTGACATGTTAAGTGAGAAAAGTTTGGTACAAAAAATTATAAATTTATTACAAACATAACGACAGGAGGTGATACTACTGCTTCGTTGGGAAGATTACCAGGACTACCATGGGCAAAATATCCAGGGGAAAACAGTTACTTATTATAATTATTGTGGGCCATGAACTCGTTTAGATATTCGTCTTGACAACCAAAATCAACCTCGGCCCGGTAAATATACCGTAAATGGAATCGATCAAGCATGTTATGCTCATGATATTGCTTATCGAGATAAAGATTTTTAAAAGCGACATTTGGCCGATATAAAATTAATCCATGCTGTAATAATATAAATAATAAATCACATCGAGAAAAAAAGCTTCTTTGCTGGCAAAAACTGGTATGAAAGGTAATATTATGTTAGGAGCAGGTAATTAATTATATGACTATTATAATGGAATCCCGAGAGGATATTGGAATGACAAAGCACTGTTAGTAGACTTGTGTGCTATTGCTGCAGCATGGTTAGCACTACAGGCAGTATGTCAAATCTATCTACCATCACCTAAAATAATTCTGTACGCGTATTGTGATGTCAGCGTTCCCAATAAAGTTCATCAAGCAGATATTTTGTTTCTACCGCACGACAAAATTAAAACACGTGGATGTAAATAACACACATACAAATACGCGTTAATATTCGTTGACGTTGCACGTAGATATAAGAAGCGGAGCCGTTATCAACAAAAACATCTGAAGTTTCATCTGCGTTTCAACGAAGTTATCAGCAAGGACTCGGTCAACAAGGTGGTCTGCGATGGCCACAGTTGCTACATGCTGACCCTGGCAAAGAATATCTTGGAGCAGTATCATCGATGATGAAAAAATATATAATGTTAAAATCAGACAAAGACACATTGCAAATCATTGTGATCAGGAAATAGCTGAAAGATTTAATTAAACACTCGCTGAGCAGTTATTTGGATATCAGTATGCGAAGGAAATAATTCAGACAGATACAGGATCTCGTGAATCAATTGCAAGATTGTTGAGTGTGATAGCAGCTTTAAATAATGAAGTTCCTCGTGCAAATTCTATGAAACCAATTAATGCAATTACAAAAGAACATGTAACTCGTAGCGATGGTTACGGACAACGACGTGACTTTTTGAAAATAACCAGTGTTAAGCTATGTGACTGTTAGGTATTTATATGAACCTGGTGAACCTGAAGGCGGTAAAAAAAGCAACTGATCCTATCTGGAATGTGAATACACATAATATTTATAGCGTGGTGAAATCCATGGGTAGACCTGCCTACACAGACTAGGTTCAACTGTTCCTCAATGTGGATTTGTGCGTGAATAATTACATGTAATTTCTGAAGACACACACATTACCACTTTTGTAACTAGCGCCTCGACGTCGATTGCATTCAAGACACGTCAATGTCACATTATCATATGCATGATCAAATCACTATTAATTATATCCATAGTAAATTCTTATGAATTATTACAAGAATAATTCTACAACATGTGAGTTACAAATTACACAAAGATTATAATGTCGTTATTTAGCGTCATAATATATACAACATCGATATCAAAATTGCGATTATTTATTATCGCATAATTTATAACTGGGTAATTATTTCTTATTACGCCAATAACACTTTAAGTTTCACTGATATATTGATTATTATTTTATGTGGAGTCTATGATAACTTTATGCAGTTGAGATGTTCTGCCGACTCTAAATAATGTGAGATAAACTAAATTTGACCACTCGATTCTGTTATAGACAATCCAGAGATTTGTATCAGTAAAAGTTAGTTCTTATGATGAGTTAATTGTTATAGCATATTCTAATTTCCACGGCGAATTATTCATACTTAACAAGCTCTCAGCAACATTAACATCAACCAAAACAATATAAATCAAAACAACATTTTGGTTTTCATTTCTTCCCGAATTTTCAACTTCAATATTTTGTTGTCGAGTATCTCCTGGGCGATATCATAAAGGTACAGGTAACGTTGGAAATATTTCTTTATGTAACACAAATAATTTCTCTTGCAATTCATCACGAACTATCACTCTACTCGCAACTACTAAATCATTTGGTCTCCATTATTTCAAAAAATCATTTACAGGATTTTCCGGAATTATTTCACGCATTATCTCACATTGTATTTTACCTGGAAGTTAACTGATTAATCTTTTAAATTTTTTCAGAGGTTCGTCAATAGCTCTATGATCATCGGTTACTTATACATAATAATCCACTAATGATTTTAATCACGAGTAAGGAGAATGACCGACGAAAGTTGGTGCTTGATCGACGCAAAAATCACAGCAGTATTTTGTCAAGGAACCAATAGAGAAATATATTTAGTGTTTCTAACGACACCGTATAAATCTCACATCAGGCGTTCATTGCTCGACAAACACGCTCCAGCAACCAAGTGCAAAGTAGCAATTCAGAAGTATTCTCCGTGGTATCGCAGTGCTAGGGACCAGCTTCGCACTGCTAAAAGAGACCGTCGTAAAGATGAGAGACTTTGGCTTTCCACCTACCCAACTGAAATTGTGCTGTCAAATTCAGATTTAAATGCCGCTAAGAAGAATATCACATAGCCATGCAGCAAAACCGGCCAACTACAGCAATAAAATTACGGAAAATTCCAGCTGGAAAGAGCTATTTGAGATTACTAACAAGATACTGTCAAGGAACACATGTGCACCACTTCCAGCTACCTTCTCTCGAGTCGACCTTCAGGACCTTTTGTCAAATATCTTCCGTGACAAAGTATAAACCATCAGAGATCAATTTGGCAGCACAATTTCAGTTGACTCGTCATCGCCATACAGTTGCGATACAGAATTTCAGCGTCAACCATTAGCAGCATTTGAACCTGTCTCTGGATTTAGTCTGCACAATCGTAATGAAGAGTGCTTCAAAGTCCTGTGAATTGGTTCCGATTCCGATGTCATTGCTGCTAGAGTGCTTGGATCTAACATTTTCTTCCCTAACTGATGTTATTCATACGTGTCTCTCATCTGGAGAATTCCCATCATTTTACAAAACTTCCATTGTTAAACCTCTGCTGAAGAAACTAACCTATTTAACATAATGATCTAAAGAACTACTGCCCAGTTTCTAATCTCCCATTTATGTCAAAAATCTTAAAAACTGTTGTTCTATCACACTTGTATCTCATATGAATTTAAAAAGTCTTTTTAGCAAGTACAGTCTGCATAGCGCCCTAGTCACAGTACTGAAACCGCTCTTCTGAAAATAGTCAACGACATTCTATTTGCTTTGGATAGACTACAGTCCTCACTCTCCTTGACTTGTCTGCAGCATTTGACACTATAGATCATGATATATTACATCACCGAATCCTGTATGTATTTGGCATTCACGATACGGCCTCAGAATGGTTTAATTCCTACTTGGCCAACAGGACACAAATTGTGTCCGCAAATGGAAGACACTCCTACCCCGTTGATCTATGTTTTGGTGTTCCATATGGGTCTTTTCTTGGACCAGTTCTCTTCATTCTGTACAGTCAGCCACTCTCAAGTGTCATAGGTCATCATCCAGTGTCTCACCAATTTTATGCTGACGACACCAAAATATACAAATCTAGCCATCCAGCTGAAGTTGATGCTAACATCCAAGGCATAGAGGTGCCTTTCTGATGTGAAATCATGGATGACATGTAACAAGCTGCAGATCAATGATGATAAAACTGAAGTCATCCTGATTATAACACAAAGACTTTCTCATTCCTATCCTTTACCTCAGACAATAAATATCAGCAACACCAACATTAAATTCAATCAGTCAGTATGAAACCTCAGTGTAATTCTTGACAATACTCTCTCATTGCATCAACATGTCATGAACATATGCAAGGCTGCATATCATGTGCTGGGACACATTAGCTCCATTTGCAAGTATCTGTCTGTTTATGCCATTAAAACACTTGTGTGCCCCTTAGTACTATAAAGACTGGACTATTGTAATTCAGTTCTGTCCGGTTCATCTCATTAACTATTTCAGAAACTTCAAAAAGTTCAAAACACCGCTGCTCAGATCATCCTTAGAGTGCCTCACCGCTGCTATATACCCTACACTGGCTATTCATACGATCCAGAATTAAACAATTTAATGTTGGTATTGCTGATATAAATGTGTTCTCTGTGTTATGTTTCACTGACGGGCTCCAGTCCAACATACCTATCTGACCTCAACCAATGGTATACACCTGCAAGATGCTTACGCTCCTCTTCTGACACTCGCATTCTCAATATTCCCACTATGAAGTTGAAATCATATGGACAACGTTGTTTTGCATACCAGGGCCCTGCAACGTGGAACGAATTGCCCACTGCACTTAGAAATAAAGAAACAGTGAACTCATTCAAGTACGCCATTAAAAACCATCTATTTCCTTTTAGCGTATCCTTGCCTTACAAATTTACAGTTATTTTTTGTTTCTAATTTTGTGGTGTTTTTTATTTTTGTAATCATTTCATTATATGTTTTTTTTATTCTTTTAAGTGTTGTCAAATGTTGTAAAGCGCTTAGAGCTTTAAAGATTAGGCGCTATATAAACTCCTTGTTATTATTATTATTATTATTATTATTATTATTATTATTATTATTATTATTATTATTATTATTATTATTATTATAGGAATATATTTTCACTCATTTGCTCTGGAATCCACGTATCTCCACAAAATCTGATGAAACTAAGATAAGTTTGAGATTTTGCACCTCGTTTTTTTTTCTCTTGCTACTCTGTGTGTAAGTGTCATATTTGACGTACCGTGCCGAAATAAATCGAGCGCACGCGCGTTGTTTTACCACAACCAACAAGTCTATTGAGATAAATGGTTTTATGTCTGGCCACGAGATTATATACAGATGGTGATGTTGCTACTAGTGTTTGATTGTCTTTACCATAGTATATTTCTTTGATACCAATATCTGCTGAATCAGAATAATCGAAGATACGTTCTTTTATTCTCCATGATCCCAATTCGCCACTACCAAGTGACGGTGTTACCAAATGTAATTATTTTTATTTAACTAAACAAATCCTTAACAACTCTGCCAGCGTAAGAAGGAAATTTAATTATCATCGATAATAAATTTATGGAAAAGTAAGCAAGAAGATATTAAATGAGTCAGTTGCGGTGACTCACTATCGATATTATTTACTATTGTACCTAACTAAATTCCATCTGACAAATAATCATTATTTATATTTATAAATATTCCTTTGTTCTTTGTATCAGTAATTAGAAAATCAAACTCAGCATCATCCATGATTAATCTTGTACAATGTATTTTATGATCATACGAACCACCATGAGTAAATTTACTAATTATTTTCCTACCGAGATCTTTTGCAACTTTATTTTCATAATCACTTTCATCCAAATTCTTCACCTGACTCTGTTCCTGTTTTTGTCAGGGATAAATGTTTCTTTGGTAACCAATTTTGTTTCTACGGACGATATGATATAATAGCTTCACTTACACTCAGCGACGTTAAGATTACAGTATCTAGGATGTATCGTAATAGCGCTATTGTAACATATATATTTTCTTATAAATGTCTATCAAACCACGCGTAAGATTTTTTAAAAACTTAAATGATTTTAGGCAAACGAATCCAGTTAAAATCAAGCAATGGTCCATTTTATCGCAACTCTTGTCATCTCGGTTTGGGATGTCCGAATCGCTCAAGGTATTTAGAACATTCTCCGTATCCAAAAAGCTTCTATACTAACACGCAACCATATCAACATATATAACTTTACTGTGATCGTATCGGGTATTCCATAATCCGCCATTAACTTTTCTGGACATCCTCAAGGAATTCTGATCGTGTCGGCGACCATGAATTTTTTCTTGAGCGAAATGAGCCGCAACTGATGAAAATTTATAACAATTATTTAGTAATTGTCCAACTTCAACATCATCATATTTATATTCACAGAAAGGCATTGTGCAAGATTCTTGATTGCTTCATGGAGAGATTCTCTACGGTAAATATCTTCGTTAGGTTTTACAAGCTGATCGCAATATGCGGACTCTGAACTATGAAATAACTAAACAGATACAGAGTCGCTCGTACTGATATCACCAATAGCATCAAATATATAATCGCTATAATATTAAACTGTCCTATCTCGTGAAAATATTGTTAGAGCATCAGTCCATGCATGTGCGTTATGATCAATGATTGTTATTGGAGTTCCTCTTTATGGGTTTTTTGACTTATATATATAATTTTCCGGGTAGTGTTTCTACTGTTATCAGAAATTTCAATTTTCTAGTTTAGTGACGTCATTGATAGATGATCCTGTATATTTGTTTTTGCTCACACTTTTAATTTTCTTAGTCTTATATCCGTTAAAACGTTTCTGCGTATTGCTTTTGAGAAATGTTAAATAGCTCGCACAGCTACATAGTTTAGTCCACTTGACAATTACATCGGCTTTATATTCCCAACGCTAGGTTTATCATTTAAAGAATATATCACGTAAATAACTGTCGTTACTGGATACGCTGCACACAATACGGTTTATCAATACCGGTGAGCGTAAATGGCCTGGATTTGTTATTAAATGTAACAATATTATTTACTGTATTAAGCCATATTGGTTCGCATATATCACAAATAATCCAAATATCATCATCTGTCAACACAATACATTTTACTAGAATAATATATCTGGTAATAATAACTTTGCTTCATTCGTCACACATTCTAGCATCAATAACAACACCAACTGCATCGTTCAAGATTCTCACTTTCTACCAAGTATGAACGGCACCATCGTTGTGAAATTATTTTTACCTTCATGGATACGATCGATTATATCATTATTTATGAAAGGCGGATCTTGCATGGAAAAACTAAATTCAGACTTTGGTAATTTGTCAAGATCAAATATTGCGGTGGAAGGATGAATTGTGGATAAGCTAACAAATTCCTCCATACTATATTAAATGCAAAGTATATGTTTAAGTAAATTTTAATTATATATATTTATTCAAATATATATATATATATATATTTATATATATATATATATATATATATATATATATATATATATATATATGAGATAAACTGACGACGAACAGTGCGAAACTAGTAACTAAATAGTCTGAGCGCTTTCGACTCTGATCTGATTGAGTCTTTTTCAAAATCAAATACAAATCATATACAAAGCAAACAAATAACCACAAAAACGTTGTGTTTATAAAACTCTACACGGCTGTCTCTATATGAGTTAAACCTATATATACGTTGTCTCAACCAGCCTGTATAGACTTGTTGCGAATACTGAAAAATGTTTATAATTCCCTAAAGGGAAATAACATATCATCTGTGGATGATATTAACCATAGCAACGTTGACTTGGAGATTTAAAATGAAATTGGATATATGAGATTCTTGTCACAGGCAACTAGTAACAATACTTGCTGGCTATTGAGTAATCATCAATACCACACATATATAAGAATTTTGTATAATTCGAATATTTACCATACTTCTTGTGTGTATGTGTGTGTGTGATTTGGATTTTAACGTAGATTTAAAAAATTTTCAGTCATATTTCTACGATGTCTGCAGTGTGGCAGTTTTTAGTGATGTTTAGCACTGGTGGATAATGCCGAAAACATGTAACAAGATGTCCCACCCAGTCACATTACCCTGACGCCAGTCCGACCAGTCCTAACACTAACCTCTTAATGTTGAGCGCCAAGCGAGGCAGCTGTAAGTACCATTTTTTACGTCTTTGGTATGACCCGGCTGGCGATCGAACCCACGACCTCCCGCATCCGTTCGATATATAAAGTCTTCATCTCTTCAATGTACTCTCTCTCTCTCTCTCTCTCTCTCTCTCTCTCTCTCTCTCTCTCTCTCTCTCTCTCTCTCTCTCTCTCTCTCTCTCTCTCTCTCTCGTGAATACAGAAAGAGAAAGCATTTCCTTAATGTGTAATTATTCGCAATTTGCCCAAAACTTATGAGGTCTTTACCAATGCGAAAAGCTAAATTTTCACAGCACTTTAAAATAATAGACTTTTTTTAATTTAATAAGAATGTGAATGAGAATACACAAACAGATTAGGTCTTTAAACCTTGCTTGTACGCAGCTACCCTCTTCTGTCACCGTGTGGTAGCGGTAAATTACAGCCATAAAAATATCCAAAATAAAAATGGTATCGGAAGAATCGCGGAAATATAACATTATGTAAACACATCTAATTGTATGTAATTTGATACATTTAATTTGTTTTGTGTTTTTTGCAGGTCCGCTCTTTTTCAAAAGCTAATACTCTGAGGAATCAGCTGACTGTAATGTGGTAATTAATTCAAATATTTTAAATAAAACGCCAAATATGCCATAAAGTGGTATAACCTCTTTTCTCTAGGGTCATGGGAGCTGTCGTATTGTAAGAAATTGACGTGTCACAGCGCCATCTGTTGTCATTATGATGCATTATTTTATGCTAACTTTCGTCATGCTAACATGCATCGTACATTATAATCATGAGTTTAGAAAGTGCAGTCTGTGTAACTTGTGATATAACAAAATTTATTAAAACGTGTAATAATTGACATAACATTTGCCATACGACATATTAAAGAATCAATTTGGTGGTTGATACATTGCAAGATACAATTACGTAGAAGGAAAGTAGAGCTAGACACTTGCAAGCTTCTATTTACTGCTTGCATCAATGAAGAACAGAAAATTCGTTGACTAGAATTATGAATGTAGAATTTCAAGCAGAAATTGACAATAATGCAGAAGGAGAGTAGCACTTACAAACTGCCACCTACAATTTGCATCAGTGAAGAATACAATATACATATATAGAATTGTAAAAGTAGCACTTACAAGCAGACATTTACAATAATGCATCAAGAAAGATTAGAAAATAAATGCATATAATTATGGCGGTAGTCTCACCCAGACTGATATCAATGCCTACTTGGATACGGCTGGTGAATTCAATTATATATTATGTAACCTTGCAAGTTAAAGATGGCCGCGAATGAAAGGAAGATTACCCACTATATGGAAGACCATTATATGCAATTGGTGAGCGAGAAGTGGCTGCTGTGAAAAGGGAATATGTGAAAAAGTTCAATATACAGTGGAAGATATTATTATTATCACGGGCAACTTGTTTTAATAGATTGAAGAAACGTTGAAAGTTCAAAAATGTTTGTGGACTATTGGTCCCACATTTTAATGAATGCTGATTAAAATAGTCTTGGGTTTAAATCGCCAACCTGCTACACGCTACATTTGAAACCAGATACATTTTAATAAGATTGTCATAGGCGATAAAACATTCACTTGGTTTTCCAGAATCCGACTCGTAATTATAAAGTTTGGATAGGTGAAAATGACCAGACACCACAGATAACACAGTATTGTGGGGCTGCTAGACTGTTTTAATCCTCCATACGCCCCTGATTTCCTTCCAAGTGAATTTTGACTTAATCTCTTTATCAAAGATTTGCTGACCGGTAGACTATTGAAAATCCGCCATACACTTTTGCAGTACCTTAACAACATTAAAAAATACGAATACAAAATTGTATTAATAATCTGATAATCAGACATGATAACGTGTGTAGAGATGCATAAGAAGTACTTTAATATGATGTACTAATATGCGTTTACATATAAAGACATTTGTTGCACAGCACACTAATATTCAAAACATTTAAATACCACTCGATGTCGTTCATGTGTACATGTCTCCATTGGTGCTTGTGTTGGTGTACTTATCATTACTATAATTTCCTTTTTTAAAATTTAGAATATTTCTAAATATAAAAAATTACATTCATTGTAGATATTAACAAACATTAAGAAGTAACTTTCAAGTCAGATGGTTAAATCGCTCAAGCTACTCTAAAATGAGATAAATAAGTGCATGCTTGGTTTTGTTCTTGTTTTACAGTACATCAACACAAGCAGATTATTTAGTCTCGAGGTACTTGAATAAAGTGTATTGCCCAAGAACTCAACTCGGTAGCCTACATGAGCTGATCTGATAGTTGGATTCAAACTATAACCGTTTTGGTTGCGCGTTTGGCACTCTAAGTACTAAACAACTACAGCTGGAGAAGTGTAACTATTACTTTTCTAAATGAACTAACTCACGTACGCTAACAGTTTACTTGCAAGATATATATTAAATAATACTTTCATAAGACTTCACCTAAATAAATTTCTCAAGTGGATGCTGTTATCGAATATATCTCGGCAAAAATTACGGATCTTAAAATAAGCCCCGAAGCCAATTTTCTATCTTCTCTTATCATAGTTCCATCTATGTTTTATGTATAAAAAATATCTGAGGCAGTGGGTATTGTCAAAATTGATTGTTCAGTTTAATAGTCAATTGCATACTTGCTATTAATAGCGAGAACGTAGAAAGATCTGCAACTGGATCATCAGCATAGCAAATAGATATATATATATATATATATATATATATATATATATATATATATATATATATATATATATATATATATATATATATATATATATATATATATATATGAATCACTGAATCACAGTCTTTATATATATATATATATATATATATATATATATATATATATATATATATATATATGTAGTTAGTATGTGTTGCGAGACTGGACTTGAATTAGGCAGCAAAAAGAAGCAACGCAAAACAAAATGTTTAGCAAATGTTACGTGACACGGGCTCCTACTCAGTAACAAAGAAAAGAGTGGAAACCAACAAGCTTTGTATATTTTAACAAAACAATTTATTTCCCAGAAAACAATTTAATAATTGGTAAATATGAATTACAATCCGTGAATATAATCCAAAATGTCATCCTAAGAATGAAAAAAGTCCTATTACTAAATAGTCTTATAAGAAACCAGGTTCGAGTCCCGACGACGTACAAATATGGAAGACGATAACGTCAGATGTAGTCCAATGTATGAATAACAATAATTCCTCACTTGAATCACAGTCTTTATTTCCGAATAACTCCAGAATTAATTTCCTTTAATATCTTTCAGAATTTTGATTAAAAGTCAACTTGTTGAGTTTCCAGGGAAATACATTATTAAATGCAAAAATCAGTCAAATAAACAATCTTGGCAACAAATTAAAAATGTATACCTTGTTTTTTCAATGTTTTGAATGACTTTGCCTAAAACAATATTAATAATGCGTATTTAACCTCAAAACATCACTTCAAATCTCGCGAGATTGGCCATGTTGTCTCTTACTACGTTAATTTTCACAAGTAGGCCAATGTTATTCCACTTAACAACCAATCATAAAAAGCTGTTTGCAAACAGTGACCACGCGAAGGAAGTAAGTCTGTCATACTGACCAATCATTTTAACTTCCTGTTGATATTGTGTCCAGGGTAAGACGAACTAAATGTTAATTTTCGCGTATTACATCTTCATCTGCAATAAACAAACTTTATGCTAAAAATATATCTCACTACTAAAAATAGAATCCCGAATCCGAAAAAAAAATATTCATTGCAATTAAATACAATGAAACAAAAATGAAATAAAAAGAACTTTAAACCATACAAGCAAGCAATTTAATTACATATACGTAACATAAATTGAAGAAAAAAATTCATGTCTCTAGAATACAAAGCAAACGTTTAAGATCTTACAGTACTATGAGTTAGATCCCAAATCTATCTGCAATATCACATGTCAAAAGTATGCAATCTTCAAAATGAATTCCAAGAATTGAATTTCTTGATGTATCACAATGATTTAAACTACAATGTCTTTGGAACTTAAATAATCTCGAAGCACCGTTTTCGTCCAAAAGACAATGAGCACTTTTCAATTGCAAATGAATTTTACTAAATAATGCATCTGAAAAAACTGTAAACGGATCATAGATTCACAAAGAATCATGAAATAGTAACGAATAATTGTTTAACGAATCCATTTTATATATCACTTGACCCACAACGCAGTAGATTTTACGGAAACCTAATGGAAAACTATGCCAAGTTTTAAGCAATGTCTGGCATTAAACTTAAATTTTAAGACAAGTCTCATTTACTAAGTAATTTTCATGGCAAACCTGAGGTAGACATAACACCATTCACAAGCCTCAATTAAGGTCATGGTTAAGGTCAAGTTACGATATATATATATATATATATATATATATATATATATATATATATATATATATATATATATATATATATATATATAGATGCAATAAACTGACGACGAACAGTACGAAACTAGTAACTAACTAGCCTAAGCGCTTTCGACTCTTAATGAGTCTTTTTCAAAGGCAAATACAAAACATAGTTACGACAAACAAATAAACACAAAAACGTTGCGTTTGTAAACCTCTACATTTCTATCTTCACATGTGTTAAAACTATAAATACAACCAGCTTGTATAGACTAGTTGCGGAAACTGAAAACGTTGTATAATTCCCTAAAAGTCTACAAGCCAAAGCGACATCTATTTTTACTTTGTGTACATATGTAACGCAGATTATATCCCGGATATTTGGTTCTATACCGGTTATTCTTATAGTAAAAATTAAAGGATAAGAAGATTTAGAAAATGTTAAATTCTACTAGTGCATAGTTTTCATTTTCTAGTCTTCTTGGTTTAGACCGCTTGGTTTCAATGTTCTAAGGCGGCGTATCCAGTATGATTCCTTTTCCTTCCTGGTTTCGGAACTCCAGCTGTGGTTGTTGGCAATAGCGATAAATATTATATCACTGAAAGTGTGGCCAGGGGAGGAGAAGTGTTCTGCGACCGGGCTTCTGTACAGCTTTTTTGTCATCCAATCAGATCTATGAAGGTTTATCCTTATGTGTAGCTTTTCAGTTTCTCCCACGTACTGAAGGCCACAGATCTTACATGTGATGAGATAAATCACATTCTCTGTTTTGCACGTTTTGTTTGGACCATGTATGTTTAGTTTTTCTTTAGTCACTGTGCTAGTGAATGTCTTGGTCTCTATCATATGTTGACAGGTTTTGCATCTTTTATCGCCACAGGGTCCAGATTGACTAGGTTGGTTTTGACTAGCGATTGTTGTTAGCTTGGCCCTGACTCGGATGTCCTTTAGGTTTTTTGGTCTCCGGTAAGCTACTACAGGTTTGTTCGGAAGTATTAGGTTTAGTATGTCTGACGATTGCACGGTTGGCCAGTGGTTTGCGATGATTTTACCTACTTTGGGATTGTCTGGGTGATAGGTCAGAATAAATGGTATCCTATCAACCTTTTCTTTCTGTCCATATCTGAGTAGGTCATCACGGTTTGTTTGTTTGGCCCTTTGGATTGCCTCCGCAATCAGGTCTTTGTCGTAGCCTCGGTAAATTAAATGTTTAGCCAGCTCTTCAGACCTTTCTAGGAATCTTTCATCGTCGGAGCAAATTCTGCGTATCCTCAGTGCCTGGCTATATGGAATGTTCTTAATGCAGTGTTTTGGATGACAGCTGGTTGGGAGAAGATACTGGTGTTTGTCGGTTGGTTTCGAGTAGATGTCTGTGTTTAATTTGTTTTCCACCAGTCTGGTTGTTGTGTCCAGGAAAACATGGTTTGAGTTGGAAATTTCTGCCGTGAATTTTATTGAAGGATGGAAGTTGTTTGCCTTTGAAATGAAGTCATCCAGACTTTCTCTTCCATACTGCCACTTCATTTCTATATCATCGATAAAGCGTACCCACTGGTATGGTGTACGCTCAACCGATGCTAAGAGCTTTCCCTCAAGTTTTCCCATGAAAATGTTAGCATACGAAGCGGCCATTTTAGTACCCATTGCAGTTCCATTGATTTGTAGGTAGTTTTCTTCATTAAATTCAAAGTTGTTGAGTTTTAGGACAAGCTCCAGGAGTTGGATTAAGAAGTGTGTGGGTGGATTGTTTACATTTCTTGTTTCCCATGCTTCGCTGCATGCCTGTAACCCTTCGTTGTGCGGTATGTTGGTGTACAAAGATGTGACGTCTAAGGAAGCAAGTAATGTATCTGGCAGTAATGTTTCACTAGCTTTGCTTTTTATGAGATAATCTGTCGTGTCTTGAAGATATGATGGTAATTTGTGGACATGTGGTCTCATAAAATGATCTAAATATAAATAAATAAAACGTGCAAAACAGAGAATGTGATTTATCTCATCACATGTAAGATCTGTGGCCTTCAGTACGTGGGAGAAACTGAAAAGCTACACATAAGGATAAACCTTCATAGATCTGATTGGATGACAAAAAAGCTGTACAGAAGCCCGGTCGCAGAACACTTCTCCTCCCCTGGCCACACTTTCAGTGATATAATACTTATCGCTATTGCCAACAACCACAGCTGGAGTTCCGAAACCAGGAAGGAAAAGGAATCATACTGGATACGCCGCCTTAGAACATTGAAACCAAGCGGTCTAAACCAAGAAGACTAGAAAATGAAAACTATGCACTAGTAGAATTTAACATTTTCTAAATCTTCTTATCCTTCAATTTTTACTATAAGAATAACCGGTATAGAACCAAATATCCGGGATATAATCTGCGTTACATATGTACACAAAGTAAAAATAGATGTCGCTTTGGCTTGTAGACTTTTAGGGAATTATACAACGTTTTCAGTTTCCGCAACTAGTCTATACAAGCTGGTTGTATTTATAGTTTTAGCACATGTGAAGATAGAAATGTAGAGGTTTACAAACGCAACGTTTTTGTGTTTATTTGTTTGTCGTAACTATGTTTTGTATTTGCCTTTGAAAAAGACTCATTAAGAGTCGAAAGCGCTTAGGCTAGTTAGTTACTAGTTTCGTACTGTTCGTCGTCAGTTTATTGCATCTATTTTAATTAATCCCTGACAAACGTGATCCCTTGGTGGATCCAGTACGCTTGAGAGGGTTGTTATTCGCCATATGATTTGTATTCTTTATATATATATATATATATATATATATATATATATATATATATATATATATATATATATATATATATATATATATATATATTGTTACATGACAAGGACTCGTACTCAGTAACAAAAAAGAGTGAAAGCCAACATGCTTTGCATATTTTAATAAAACAATTTATTTCCCCAGATAACAATGTATAAATTGATAAAGGGGACGTACAGCTTGTGAATATAATCCAAAATTTGATCCTAAGATTGACTACACAAGTTCTATCAATAAATAGTTCTATTACAATCCAGGCTCGAGTCCCGACAACGTACAAACGTAGAAGGCGTTGACGTTAGATTTGGTTTGGTTTCATTGTACGAATATCAACAATTCCTCACTTTAATCGCTGTCCTTGTTTCCGAATAATTCTAGAATAAATATCCATGGATATCTTTCAAATTTGTTTACAAAAATGTTACCTTAATAATAATAATAATAATAATAATAATAATAATAATAATAATAATAATAATAATAATAACAATAATAATAATAATAATAATAATAATAATAATAATAATAATGAGGAGAACTTTATATAGCGCCTAATTTTTATAAGCTCTAAGCGCTTTACAACATTTGACAACTCTTAAAAAGAATAAAACATATTTAATGAAATGATTTAAAAAAAATATACACCACAAAATTAGAAAGAGAAAAACATGCTGTAAAATTTTAAGCAAAGGATACAATATTAGGTCATTATGACTGTTCTTGCAGTTGAAATAGATAGGTTTTAAGGGCGGTCTTGAATGAGATTACTGTGTCTTTGTATCTAAGTGTAGTTGACAATTCGCTCCACGTTGCTGTGCCCTGGTATGGAAAAGAACGTTGTCTATATGATTTCATTTTTATAGTAGGAATATTGAGAATGCGAGTTTCAGAAAAGAAGCGTAAGCATCTTGCAGGTGTATACACATGGGTGAGGTCAGATAGGTTTGTTGGACTGGAGTCCTTCAGTGAAACGTAACAGAGAGAACAAATTTTGTGTTTATTTCTGAATTGTATGGATAGCCAGTGTAGGGTACAGGGTAGCGGAGAGGCATACTCTGATCGTGGTACTCTAAGGATAATCCGAGCAGCAGTGTTTTGAACTTTATGACGTTTCTGAAAAAGATATTAAGACGAACCAGACAGAACTGAGTAACAATAGTCCAGTCTTGAAAGTACTAAGAAACACACGTGTTTTAGTGGGATCAACAGACAGATACTTGCGAATGAAGGTGATGAGTCTCACTTCAAGATATGCAACCCGGCATATGTTCATGACGTGTTGATGCAATGAGAGAGTACTGTCAAGAGTGACACCAAGGTTTCGTACTGACTGCTTGAATTCAATGTTGGTGTTGCTGATATTTATTGTCTGAGGCAAAGGATGCAAATGAGAATGTATTTGTGTTGTAATTAGGATGACTTCATTTTTATCATCATTGATATGCAGCTTGTTACATGTCATCCATGATTTCACATCATAAATGCACATCTCTATGTCTTGGATGGTAGCTTCAACTTCAGCTGGATGGCTAGATTTGTATATTTGGGTGTCATCAGCATACAATTGGTAAGACACTGGATGATGACCTATGACATTTGAGAGTGTCTGAGTGTACATATTGAAAGGAACAGGCCCAATAAAAGACCCTGTGGAACACCAAAACATAGATCAACTGGGCTGGAGTGTTTTCCATTTGAAGACACGATTTGTGTCCTGTTAACAGAGTATGGCTTGAACCAAAGTAATGCCGTATCGTGAATGCCAAATACATGCTGGACACAGTGAAGTAATATATCATGGTCTATAGTGTCAAATTCCTCAGACAAGTCAAGTGGAGTGAGGCCTGTAGTCTTTCCGCCATCCAAAGCAAAGAGAATGTCATTGATTATTTTCAGAAGAGCGGTTTCAGTTTTGTGGCGAGGGCGATATACAGACTGTACTTGCCAAAAAGACTGTTTGAATTCAGATTAGATACTAGTTGGGATAGAACAACATTTTCTAAGATTTTTGACATAAATAGGAGATTAGAAACTTGGCGGTAGTTCTTTAGATCATTATGGTCAAGTGTTGTTTTCTTCAGCAGATGTCTAACAATTGCAGTTTTGTAAAATGATGGGAATTCCCCAGATGAGAGACACATATGAATAATATTAGTTAGTGAAGGCAATATTGGATCCAAGCACTTTATCCGCAGTGACGTCGGAATCGGATCCAGTTCATATAATTTTGATGCACCATTCATTACGATTTTTAAGTACTAAATCCATCGAGACATGATTAAATGCTGCTAATGATTGCCGTTGTAAATCTGTATTGCAACTGTATGGTGATGACAAGTCAACTGAAATTGTTTTGTCAATGTTATCTCTGATGGTTTGTACTTTGTCACGGAAGAGTAGTAAAGTGAAATGAGGGTTTTGGCCCACCACCCCCTCCCACACCTCCTCCCCCACCCCCGCCAAACCCCTCATTTCCCTTTACTACTACTATGTAGACAGATATTTTGTAACCAGACAAAACAAGAGGTGTTGGAATGCCATAAGTTCTGTCAACAGAAGTGACGAATTTGTTAGAACAGTGTATGTGTGGAATATGATTATTCTAAAGACGGCAAATAGATTTTACCACAAATTTTTTATCAGATAACAGGATGAAAATTAAACTATGCATTAGAGCCTTTCAGTTAACAAGGTGGAAATTAAACTAGCATTAGAATGAAAATGATATTATTTTAGTTATATTATATCTTAAGTTTAGATAAAATTTTATGTTACTCATATTTTTTTGTGATATTTTTTTCATACTTACTAACCCTCATTGGTAGAATATCTGTTAACATATTGCCAATAATACGAAATTCACGTAATAAATCATCCGTATTATATTTAACTCCTCGTAGGTAAGACCGGATCTGATCAAGTAGTTTCTTGTAAGTTTTAATTGATGTTAAACAACCGTGCTTCTTTATCAAACGTCTTGGTTCTACTTTTTTACACGCCGCTGTAAGTGAAACACCAATAGCGAATATGATTAACAAAAAAGGATTTAATGATACCCCACTTGAAATTATACCAGAACTAGTCATTAACAAAGGTAGATATGATATTACTCGAAGGATCTTGTTGTAGTATTTGTAACATTTTTTTACACACCAAAGTTTTTTATGATAATATTTATAGCATTGTATTAGTGCGTCTACATCTTGTTTTGGAATATCTTTTGAAATATGATTGAAATCAACTATACTTCTTTTCATTATAATATTAGTTTACATAGTCCTATGTTTGAGTAATCAAAATAAAAGATTGTTGTTCAACTATAAATTCCAAACACCAGAGAAAATTCGCTAATTTTAAAGTTTTATCAACTGGTTCAAGTACAAATTCTTCTTCAGAATTTTGGTTTATTATTACAGATAATACTCCAGATGAGTCATCATTTGGATGACGAAATGGATATTTGGTAGATATTCTAAACTTTACACTGCTAAACACTGACAATCTATACACACCGGTAACTTCTGCAATATATTTAATAGAATTATTTTTTGGTGTCCACCTAGTATAACCGGATGCAACAGTATATATAATATTTTTAATCTGTTTGTGAGGAATTTTAATCATATTTGTTTTCTCAACAATATTAGGAATTCCACTAATAATATCATTGAGTTTTGTAATAATATCATTGAGATTTGTGTTAATATTAGCGAGTGTAATGTTAACATTTGATGGATTTCCAAAAAATTCATCTCTAATTTTGTTTATGTTTCTACAAAAACTTAAAAATGTGTTCACGTGACTGGTAAAATCAGTTTTGAGCGCTGTGATTTCATTATTAATTGAAGCGTCCCAATCATTGACGTATTTTTTAGTGACAGCATCCCCGTCCTCAGTTGGGTTTCCAAGATCTGTAATCTTGTTTTGTGTCATAACAATATTCCCCACTTGGATTTCGTACAACTACATCTGACAGTTTTACGTTACTCGTCTTTAATCGTCCTTCTTTGTCCTGGAAAATGACGACTTCATCTGGATCTACACTGGTAAGATTTAGTAAATTATTGATTTCATTTTTGAGCCGATCAAGAGTTGCATATTTGGATAAGTCACCTTGGTAACCTTTTGTTGATAAATCTGATAGTGTTCCAAATTTTGTATAGTAGCTCATTATTTACTGTCCTAGATAAAATTATCAACACTAGTTTAATATTATATAAAATGGCAAAATCGTCGATATTAAACTTTGATACAGAGAGACTAGTGAAGCATAAACATAACAATGAACTTCCTGATTGTCATTATCTTATTGTTGGGCGAACTGGATCGGGGAAAACAAATTTACTTATGAACTTGCTTTTTGGTGATAATTTTAACTACGATAGAGTTTATATTTACACAATCAATCCACAGCAAGATAAGTATGAGTTATTAAGTGAGTATAATGAAAAACTTCGTGATGATCTTAAAGCTGGCGAAGATTTTTTTATAATTAGGCAGCCAGAAGATCTTATTCCAGTCAATCAACTTGATGCAGATGAACATAAGATAGTAGTTTTTGATGATATTCCGCTAAATAACATGGAGATGAACAAAATAAGATCATATTTCTCACTGTCACGTAACAAACAGTGTAATTCTGTTTATCTCGCTCAAGGATTTTATAATGTTGACAGGTTTATTAGGCGAAATACGGGTTGTTTTATTTTATTTCCAGGACTGGATAATGTTGACGTTAGAAATATTGCAAGCGAGCAATGCGGTGGCGTGACAAAAGATAAGTTTATTGAACTTTACCGTAATGCTACAAAAGATAAATTTAACTTTTTCTTGTTTGATAAACTTACAAATGATCCAACTAAAATGTTTCGCTGTTGTATTAACAGTTACTTACAGTAAAGCGTTTCAATTTTATAAAATTTATAATTATAATAATGGACAAACAAGCAAGATACAGACAACACATATAAGACCTAAAAAAAACTTGATCAATCTCAGGCATCACTTAAGCAAAAAGTACAAGAAGCGCGACGTGGGCAAGTAACTGCTACAGAAACAACAGCTACAATTTTCAAGCCGGTTAATGAAGCATTATTAGGTAAACAACCTGAAACTAAACCACTGTCAGAAGAGGAACTTAAACAACTACAGGAAAAAGGTTTGGTTGGAATTGTTAGAGAACAACAGGAAGCAGCTGCTGCAAAACTTGTTACTAGATCTGATGAAGAAAAAAGAAAACTGATTGAGGCACTTACAGCAAATATAGCTGATCCTGCGGTTAGACAAGCTGAAACAGATCGATTGATAAACAATCCACTGGAACTTGAGCGAAGATTAGTAGAGTTAACAACGCAAGGAATAACAAATATTATAACAAGTTTATCAGGAGATATAAAAGATATCAAAGAGGAGCAACAAAGAGTTGGTGAGCTTACTGTAAAGTTTATGGAAGTTGGAGATCAAAGACTTTATTTTATAAAAAAAGCAAATGATGAGATAAAAGGTAGTGAATATGATGATTTTTTAAACAAAGAAAATATAAGTGATATTAATAATATAAGCAGGTGGATTGATGCAGAATATCAAGTATTAATCGATAGATTAAATGTAATATTTAAAGACGGAGCTGCTGCTAAAGATGAAATAAACACGGTTACAGAAGTTGATGATATGCTTCCACTTTATGATAGAATGAGAAACGGTGTCATTGCTCTCACGTTTAAAAAAACAGCAGAAAATAGTAGAGCAAAACCTTTTGGTAGTGGCTGGAGTTTTAGAAGGAAATTTTTTACTTTTGATAAATCTCCTATACAAAAAAGTAGAGTAAGAACAGGAACTGGTGTAAAAGTATTTACTTCAACTACTGAAATGATAGGTAGCTTAATGTTATTAATATCATCAAAGGAAGCTGGGAATGTTAGTGTTGAACTTGATAATGAAATCATTGAAATACTTGATCATCTAAGATCGAGTGAATTATTAACATCTGACGAATATGAAACTTTACACCGCGACTTAATCGCGGCGACTTAATTTTGTAAAATGATATAATATTAAAGAAATGCAAACAACATTATTACTAAACTCTAGCGAGTCTACAGAAGATAGCGCAAATTTTTCAGTAAATTATATTCCACCTATCCAACTAGATCCTACAAAACAATATGAAATTGGATTAATTTCTTGTACTTGCTGGAATGCTATACCTAACGTGAAAAATGATGTTAACGATGAAATGTATTTTACTATGATTACAACATCTCCAATATCTACAACAAAAAAAAAATAAAAATTCCGCAAGGAGCTTATAATATTGAAGATCTAAACAGGACGATCAAAGAGCTCATCACAAAAGCTGACGGTGTGGCTGATAATTTTGAATTAGCAGCAAATTATAACACATTGCGAACTAGGATAACTTTGAAAAATATAGCAATCAATCTTGAACCAAGAGAAAGAAGTATTGCACAACTGTTAGGATTTACTGAAAAAACTTACACTGCACTTGATCAGCCTATTACATATGACAGTGAACTGCCAGCAAATATAACAGAAGTAAATACAATATTAGTAAATTGCTCTATTGCTTCTGGCTCTTATACATCAAAATGTAGCAAAGGTCAAACGATTTACAGTTTCTCACCAGAAGTCCCGCCAGGTTCTCTCATGCAAATAACTCCACGACATATTATATATATTATCCTTTAAACGTTGAAGATCAAATATCAAGTATAAGGATGCAGTTGACAGATCAATCAGGAAAACAGTTACGTGTTAGTAATGAAGTTGTAACTTATTATTTACATCTACGCGAGCAAAAGTAAAAATTATGCAACATCAAATATAATGAAACAAAGAAAAAACGTTTATCGAAGAAAAATAGTAGGAGGGTTTTTTGGAAATATATTCACTAAAGTTATTGAAAATATTCCGGGTATAGCACGTAAAGTTGCACCAATTGCTATTGACGCTGGTAAAGCTTTTGCAACTGGGGCTGCATCTGCCGCTGCGACTGCGGTGGGACAAAAAATAGCTGATAAAATAAAAGGTGATCCACCGACTGCATCTGAAATAAAACAAGTTATCTCAGAAATCGCTCCAACAAAAGAAACTCAAAAAGCTATGATAACAACAACAAAAAAATTATTATCACCAAAGGGCGAGCAGATCATACAAAAATTAATATCTAAAGTAACAGTGCCGCAATAAAATTTTGTATAATCTAATAAAATAAAATGTCTGTTAAAATTATCTCGACTTAACAGAAACTTATGACATCGACAACGATGTGACAGAATTCGAGTTTGTTGAGTACCTTGATGAAATTTCTAACGAACCAAATAAAACTGGTATTAGAACCTTTAACACCAGAGACGAAGATGTATTTCTACTGCCACATAAGGCTATGTTAGAAGTTCGTGGTCAGATTATGACAGTAGCCAATCCACGTGCTGCATTTGCAGTTGGAACAGAAGTAGCTCTTATAAATAACGGCTGGTGTTTATTCAAAAGTGCTAGATATCAACTGGCCAATCAAAATATAGAAGATATTTCAAGTCATCTACAAGTTGCAAGTACAATTTTAAATATTATTTCGTTTTCCGACGATTACTCGAGATCAACTGCAACTAATATGATGTGGTTTAAAGATACTGGACGGGGTATAGCTGAATCAACAGAATTTTTAAAGAGAGGCGCTAATGGAGCTAATGCTGATGAAAATGCTGTAATTGTGAGAAATTTTCTCATTGCTAATGCTGCTGCACTAGATATTGTCGCACCTGCTGCAGATGCTAATGCAAACGTTACAAGAGTTTCTCTTACAGCAGCTTTTAATAATCTAAATATAACGCCACCAGGAGCAGCTGCAGACGGTACTGCAATGTTAAATTTACTTCTTAACACACTTGACTTGAGAAATCCACGTTATAACGAAGGCTTGGCTAGGCGAAGAAAACTTGCAGCAGGATCACGTCAAATTACAATGATGCTTCCGCTAAGCACAATTTTCGGCTTTTGTCGCGATTATGATAAAGTATTTCGCGGAGTAAAACATACTCTTATTTTAGATCGAGCAGACCAAAACGATTGCTTGTTTAGATCTGGAGGGGCTGATGTACAGTTTATCATAAACAAACTCGCTTTGTGGATGCCACGTATAACACCATCAATCACTAAAATGTCAGAATTAAATAGTACGCTTGATAAACATACAAACAGAATTTACTTTAAGCAGCATAAAATATATCAGACAGCGGTTCCAAATACTACTGACTACACGTGTAGGGTCACAACAACATCAAGCGAACAACTGCCGAGAAATATCTTTGTCGTATTTCAACAGCACGCTCGACGAGGAAACCAACAACAAAATAATGCAATATTTGACCACGCTGATGTCAGACGAATATACGCTAGATTAAATTCAAAGCAATATCCAGAACGAGCTATAGAGTGCAATTTTGCTGATGACGTTAATAAAAATATTTCTCGACCGTACATGTACCTGCTTGACGCAATGCAAAAATATCAAGATGTTGAAGATGGAACTCAAATATCAGCAGAGGAATTTCGTACGCTTTATCCTATATTTCATTTTGATGTTAGTAAACATAACGAGCGAGCTGTAGACAGCACAGCGGATATTGAAATTACCTGGACACTTGGGGCGGTTCCAGTAGCGCCGTTGTACGTATACGCATTAGTGATTAGTGATAGATTTATCACAGTAGATTCTATTGGAGGTAAAATGACAGTTCAAGTTTAATCTACAGTTGTTATATAAAATGGCAAGGTATATTGTAAAAGAAGTGTATTTGACTGATGGCCAAGTTAAAAAATTAGTAGCTGCTATTGCAAAGCGAGAACAGGTATCATTAAAAACCAATCCTAGCATCGTATTCGCTTGAAAAAGTTGATTTCAATACTCCATCAGCTATAAATTTTATTGTTCTGGAATTTATCTTATAATATTTCGCCGCAGCTGAAATCGATTTGAATTTAATCTCCTCATCCATTTCGAGGTTTTTTGAAATAACAGGTTTTGCTGGACATCTAATATTAATACCAGCACCTCGTCCTTTTTTTACATTTTCCTGTTGGGTAATTAGTTCTAGATTTTCCAATCGATTGTCAGTCTTTACGTTATTGATGTGATTAATAACAAGACCATGGGGTATAGATCCGTTGAACACCTCGTAAATAAAACGATGACCATAATAATTAACTTGATTTGGCGATGTTCCTCTAACAGTTACCTTGATATATCCCATATTGTTCATAGTACCAAGAACTTTTTTAGTTTTTCTGTTTCTTATAATACCACGATCGTTAGCCTCGTATAAATCAAAGACTGGATGCGGCTGAAACTCATCTTGTAAGGATAAATTTTCAATGTTGTCATCAGTGACTTTACCGTTCACGTGATATACAGGCTGTCCCTCTGGAATATCATCGCAAAACAAAGTGTAAATAAAAACTTTTCTAAACATTGCAATCCTCTCAGCATTATCTCCCTTTACACTAATCGTAAAACCCGCTGACGTTAATTTGCCAACAGATATTCTAGTTTTGATGTTAATAACCGAACCTAATACATTTCCAGCGTATAAGTTATACTTTGGGTGAATTTGATATGCTTCTTGCTCACGTGCACTTGTCAGATTTACTGTCATTATATTATAGGTAATATTTTTTATCTTCAATTGATTTTTAGCGCATGCGCAGTGTGAGATAAAGTTATACTTTGGGTGAGTTTGATAAATCTCTTCCTAACATGCGTTTGTCACATTTACTGTCATTATATTATAGGCGATTTTTTTTATCTTCAATTGATTTTTAGCGCATGCGCAGTGTGAGGTAAAGTTATACTTTGGGTGAACTTGATATGTTTCTTGCTCACATGTGTTTGTTAGATTTGCTGTCATTATATTATAGGAGATTTTTTTTATCTTCAATTGATTTTTAGCGAATGCGCAGTGTGAAAAAATTATTAATTAGATAATACATTATAATATAATAATGTTAAAATTACGTGATATAGCTAAGAAAAGCCTTATGGGAGAACCTAATAAAATATCGACTGCTTTTGCAGGTTTTGATAAAAGTTATCAGTTTGATAATCAAATTGTTTTAGTAAATTTTACTGCAACAAATCTTTACCACCTACTACAGACAACTGTAAAACGTGAGCTCGAAAAACACAAAAGTATTAGTTTATTTGTGCAATATCATGTTATATTTTCAAAGTTAGTTATAACGGAAGAATCAACTAACAAGGAAATTGCAGAACCTTATATGAACGCAAAATCAAGACGTGCTTTGCTTGGGACTGATCTGTTATCACTATCTGATGAAATACACCAAGAAATTTGGAAAAAAATAGAGGAATTCACTCAATTAGGTTCGGGTTGGAAGTTTGAAATGATCAAAGAAATATTGTTTCACACGATGAAATATAACGCATTACGAGGTAGTTCATACATCGACCTGCCACCAAAAATAAAAAGTAAAAGATGTTGTATAAACATCAAAAACGTAGATAACAAGTGTTTCCAATGGGCTGTTCTTTCCGCACTATTTCCAGCAGAAAAACACGCTGATCGTGTTGAAAAATATATGTCACGTGTCTAGATTAAATTTTAAAGATATTAACTTTCCTGTGGCAGAAAATCAAATACCAAAATTTGAAAAGCAAAATAATGTTTCAATTAACGTTTTCGGACTAGATGAAAAAGAGGATGTATACCCGAGATATATTTCAGAAAAAGCTTCACAATCGACTATAAATTTACTGTACTACAAAAATCATTACGTTTGGATTAAAAACTTTAACGGACTAGTTGGTAAACAGTACAATAAAAATAGGAACAAAAAGTTCTTTTGTTACCGCTGCTTGCAGGGTTGTACTAACAATGAAACATTACAAAAGCATTTGCAGTACTGTAGTGATGTGCAAAGAAAAACAATGCCATCTAAGGGAGATAGTTTGTTACAGTTTGTCCATCATAATCACAAACTTAAAATTCCTTTCGTTATATACGCTGATTTTGAGTGTTTACTTCAACCTGTACTTGGCGTAGAAAATAATCCTAATCAATCGAGTACAAGAAAAGTTCAAAATCATGTTCCGTGTGGAGTAGCGTACAAGGTAGTTTGTTGTACTGATTCGAAATTATCTAAACCGATCAAATTATATCGAGGTAAAATTCCAGCTGTTTGGCTTCTCAAGCAGTTGATTAATGAAGTTGATAATATTACTTATCGTTTGAAAAAAGTAACGCCAATGTTAAAATTAACACCTCAACAAGAATCCGATCACGAGCAAGCAGAAATTTGTCATATTTGTGAAAAAGCTTTTGACGATGACAAAAAAGTACATGACCATTGTCATTTGACTGGACAGTACCGTGGAGCGGCTCATAATCAGTGTAATTTAAAATTTCATGCTCCAGATTTTATTGCAGTTATTCTTCACAATTTTCGAGGATATGATAGCCATATTATAGTAGAAGCTTTTGGTGATCCTGATATAAAATCTCGTCTAAAACTCGATAACATCATCAAATGCATCCCAAATAATTTTGAAAAGTACATGTCAGTTACGCTAGGTAAATTGCGTTTTATTGACAGCCTGTAGTTTATGGCAGCCTCGTTAGATGAGTTAGTGAAAGGTTGTAGTAAATTTGATAACCTAAGAGATTGTTTTGGAGATAAATTTAATCTACTAGCTAAAAGAAGAGGTTTTTCCATACGAATACCTCGACGACTGGAGTAAATTTGATGAAACATCTTTACCTGACAAAGACAAATTTTACTCACAACTTAAAAATGAAAATATAACTGATGATGAGTACAGGTATGCACAAGATATCTGGAAAGAGTTTGATTGTGAGACTTTTGGTGATTATCATGATTTATACCTGAAAACTGACGTGTTATTATTAGCAGATGTTTTTGAAAGTTTTCGTGAAGTGAGTTATAATAATTATGGACTAGATCCTTGCTGGTATTATTCTGCCCCTGGGTTGTCATGGGATGTTTTGCTAAAGTTTAGTAAGGTAAGGTTAGAATTACTGACTGATGTTGATATGTTCAATTTTATCGAAAAAGGTATCCGAGGTGGTATTAGCGTGATAACAAAAAAATATGCTGAAGCAAACAACAAATACCTGAAACAGTATAACCCTGACCTTCCTTCGAAGTATATAATTTATCTAGATTGTAATAATATTTACGGTGGTTCGATGGCAGAACCAATGCCTTTTAGCAGATTTCATTGGATCACGGTTGATCGATTTCTATCAGAGTCAGAAAAAAAGATACCCGACGATGTTTCCTATTTCGTTGAAGTTGATCTTGATTATCCAAATTCGCTACACAAATTACATAACGATTACCCTTTCTGTGCGGAATCGATGGTCATAGATTATAGTTTGTTATCAAAAGAACAACAAGCGTTAGCATCACCAAGGCAACATTCCATGGTCAAGAAACTAGTACCAAAATTTACTTGATAAGAAAAATTACGTTTTGCATTACAAAGTTTTAAAACAAGCAGTCGATGCTGGTCTTGTGTTGAGAAAAGTTCATCGTGTACTAAAATTTAATCAGTCGCCGTGGATGAGAGGTTATATTAACTCAAACACTTCAAGAAGAGCTGCAGCGAAAACAGAGTTTGAGAAAAACTTTTTTAAACTGATGAACAATTCCGTTTTTGGTAAGACGATGGAGAATATTAGGAAACGTGTAAATATTGAAATAGTTAATGATGTCAATCGCAGAAACAAACTTGTGTCAGACGATGATTTTGTGAGCATGAAAATATTTAATGAAAATCTTGTTGCGATACAAAGAAGAAAAACAAATCTAAAACTAAACAAGCCGATGTATGTTGGAGCTGCTGTGTTAGATTTATCAAAGTGGTTGATGTACGATTTTCATTATAATTTTGTTAAAAATCAGTGGCCGGCTAGTAGATTATTGTTTACTGATACTGATTCGCTCGTATATGAAATCGAATGCGAGGACATCTATCAGGATATGTACAATAATCGACATCTGTTTGATCTTTCTGATTATCCACGTGACAGTAAATTTCATGACGACACAAATAAAAAGGTTATTGGTAAGTTTAAAGATGAAATGAACTCGAGCGCTATCAAATATTTTATCGGATTACGCAGCAAAATGTATGCCGTATTGTTAGACAATAATAAAATAACGAAAAAAGCCAAAGGTCTGCCTCGTAATTTTGTTAAAAAGTTTATGAAATTTGATGACTACAAGTACGCGCTTGATGGCGGTGTTAGTTTTATGAGAGCTATGGCAATTCGAACTAATCATCATAAATTCGAAACAGATGTCTTTATCAAACGTGGATTGTACAATTTTGATGACAAACGCTATTGTAAAAATGGGGTAGATACATTTGCCTTTGGGTATTTTCATTGTGACTAAAATTTTATCTAAACTTATAAAATAATGTTTGAAAATTTGACAATGACAAATAGCTACAATAGTAACATCAAATATCTAATGATGGACGGTAAACAATTGACAGTTGAATTTAATAATGAAACATCAGGTATATGTTTTAATGGAACACGTGACAAGTTAAAACTTTCGCTCATCAGATCTGATAACAGCGTGTATTTCAATTATCTCGAACAATTGTATCAAAAGTTGCTAGCGGAATTTAAAAACTTTCACATCCCCATTAGCCAACAAAACTATACTAAACTCACAATTGATCTCGATCGGTCAAGGGTATATTTTATCAACAAAATATATCCTCTGAACAAACCAGAAATGAAAGATTTGTTTGAGTCCCATCGCTGTGTGAGTGGTAAAGTAAAATTTAGTATCTATAGTCGTGATAGTGAAGTATTTTTAATATCAACAGTTGAAACATTAATCATTGATAATGAGATATAAAATAATATCATTTTCATTCTAATGCTAGTTTAATTTCCGCCTTGTTAACTGAAACGTTCTAATGCACAGTTTAATTTTCATCCTGTTATCTGATAAAAAATTTGTGGTAAAATCTATTTGCCGTCTTTAGAATAATCATATTCCACACATACGCTGTTCTAACAAATTCGTCACTTCTGTTGACAGAGCTTATGGCATTCCAACACCTGTTGTTTTGTCTAGTTACAAAATATCTGTCTACATAGTAGTAGTAGAGGGAAATGAGGGGTTTGGCGGGGGTGGGGGAGGAGGTGTGGGAAGGGGGTGGTGGGCCAAAACCCTCATTTCACTTTACTACTCGGAAGATATTTGCAAACAGGTCCAGAAGGTCAACTCGAGAGAAGGTAGCTGAAAGTGGCGTACATTTCTTGACAGTAGCTTGTTAGTAATCTCAAATAGTTCTTTGCAGCTGGAACTTTACGTAATCCTATTACTGTAGTGGGACGATTTCGCTGCATGCGCTATGTTTGTGACATTCTTCTTAGCGGCATCACAAATCTGAATATGAATAGTGAGTCTGGTGGAAAGCCAAAGTCTCTCATCTTTACGACGGTCTCTTTTAGCAGTGCGAAGCTGGTCCCTAGCATTTCTATACCATGGATAATACTTCTGAATTGCTACTTTGCACTTGGGCGTGTTTTTCGAATTACGAACTCAGGCAGTTATCAAGTTGTTCTGCTGTTGTTAAGCTAGTTGTTAGGTTTGCATGGATGTCGTGCATTAGTTTGGTTCTGTCTATCATACGAAGGTTTCTCTTAGTAGCGAATAAAGGTGGAGGGTTAGGGACTGATACGTCAATATGGCATATAATGCAGAGGTGATCTGATGAATGTTCGTGGGACACCAGGGAGGATTGAGAAATATTATCATCAGGTCTGTAAAGAATACAATCTAAAATATGTCCATGTTTATAGATGGGTCTGCTAACTGACTGTTTGAGGTTGAAAACGTGAATGGAATCTAGGAGTTTCGATTTGCCTGGGTTTTCAGGACAGTCACAGTGAAAGTTGAAATCACCAAGAATAATTAGGTTTCCACCTATAGAATTTCCATACTCCTGGAGATTCGGAAACTGCTTCAAAAAGAGAGATTATGTCAGCTTGTTATTTCTACAAGGAGGAGCGAAGTAAAGGCCGAATAAATGGACTGACCTTTGTACTAGTGTGAGTGTATTTTAGACTAGTTCAAACGATGTGTGGTCGAAATTGAAAGTTGAAGTGTAGTTATGACGGTTGATCTTGGAGTTCCTTGTGATGATAGCAATTTCATCTCCGCGGGAGTGGTGTAGGAACAATTTAATGGAGTAACCGGTGGGTGTTCAATCCACGCATTTGGGTTTGTCGCTTAATGTTTTTAGGCAAGTTTTTATCAGGAAAGAGATGTCGATAGTTGATAAATTTAACTATTTCTGTGCGTTTTTCCGATGGTCCTACTGATTGGACATTTAATAATGCAATTCGCAGTTGTATCTATTCAACAGTTGACACAAAGTTTGACGATCCAATTGAAATTTGAATTAGGTTGTCTAATTTAACGGCCGAATTTATAAATTTCTGTATCGGAAAGGGCAACAAGGAGATAACTGTTGAATTTCCAGGGGAACAAACTATTAAATACAAAATCAAATGATGAAAAAAATACATCTTGTTCCTTCAAGATGTTAAAATGACTCAGCCTGAAGAATATTAAAAATGCATATTTGAAACCCCAAAACATCATTTAAAGTCTATCGAGATTGGTCACGTAGTCTCTTACTAAACAAACTTTTGCACGTACACCAATTTGTCCCCACTTAAGAACCAATAATAAAAACGTTGTTTACACATAGTGATCACGCAAAGAAAATATGATCTTGATATACACAAACATTTTAACTTCTTGTTGACGCTGTTGCGAGCCCAAGACGAACTAGAGTAACTAAAAATAATTCTCACGTAATACATCATCGTCTTAAATAAGCAACATTTGTTAAAGGAAAATATATCTTTGTTGAAAAAGAATCCGGAATCCGACAAAAATATTCATTACAATAAATTGCAATGAATCAAACATGAAATAAAAAAGAATTTTAAAAATTACACACAAGCAATTTAATCACACACACACACACACACACTTATACACACTCACAAACACACACAAACAAACACATATATAAGCTCAGCAATTATGGCGAAATTTGACATAATTTCTGTGAATATTCATTCATAATACAAAATGTATAAATCACTTTTTAGCAAAAGGCATTGAAAATTCAGCCTTGACCTGAAGTTCAACATGTTTAGCTCGACCCGGTCCATCAATATGTCCTAAAATGTAAAATGTAACATAAGCAACGCAGAACCTAGTTGTTACCTAAATGAATTGTCAAGTTTGCATCACTGGGTCAGTCAAAGACTTTCTGAATGTTTTCCAAGTGATTTTTTCAGGTGTCGTTATAGATGATGACATCATCGATGTATGTGTCACCATTAAAAAGACCAGATTTTTGTTCATTAAAAGCTGGAATATTGACTTAAAATGCTCATTCCATCCGGCATCACCGTGTCCATCTGGAGTTGACAATGTCGAAATTTATATTTCTCTGTCCATGATTTTAATTAACTATAATCATTTTTAAGGGTTAAACTTGGTGACATATCTTGCTTTTCCAATTTTGTTTAAGCTGTCATCGATTCTTGACATTGGAAATGAATCAGTTTTGGTGACATTGTTTATTTGTATATAGTTAGTACACATGCGGAATATATTATCTGTTTTAAATTAAAAACAATCACAGTGAACTGCAGTTGTTTTTATTTGATTCTATAAAGTCATTCTACTGTAAATGTTGAATTTCTTTTTCCAAAACATTCCAGCTTGATAGGATTTATAATGTAATGATGATTTTTCACTTGTGTAGAAATCAGATATTTAAATGTCATTATAAGTTTTATTTAGTTGTGTTAGAACATCAATAAACAAGTACTCATAGTTACACAATAATTGTTTTCGTTCACTTTTCTTGTGGATATAAATGTGAAAGCTTCTCTAATTCAGATTGTTTAGTATTTCTTAATTCAGATTGTTTAAACCAGACTTGCTAATGTCAGAATTCTATCCCTCGTTTATCCTCGCGGTTTGGTAAAGAAACAACTAAATTGATTGAATAATTAACTAGGCAATATTTACCAATGTTCTCTTTTAATATATTCATATGATAAAGTTGTTTCCGTTTCCGTCTCCAAGGAGTGTTAAAAATGCAACTAGAGTCATATATATATATATATATATATATATATATATATATATATATATATATATATATATATATATATATATATATATATATATATATATATATATATATATATATATATATATATATATATATTCCCATTTATTGTAAATCTAGTGCAAATTTATCATAAAACAAATTGGATTTGGAGGTATAAGAAAGAGATCCAGAACTATAGACTGGAAATTTCTTTCCCGTGAATTTTTCTTATACGTTAATTTGATTTTCACACGCCTTGAACAACTTACATTTGAAATCAGAGACAGAGTAGAAGATTAATCTTTGAATCTTCTTCTCAGTGAAACTTCGTTTAATAAATTCAGTGTCGACGGATGGAATATCCAACGACTAGTTCGAGTGTCATCTTGTTTAGGACAAAGAAAACGAGTAGTAAAACAAAGTAAGACCATTTATTCTTTGGAAATTGTATTTCATAATAATAAAGAGATTACAGATATTTACCAACAACTTTTGAAAACGGATGCTAAACCTACTTGTGAAAAAAAACGGAATTAAACTTTTTGTTTGAATATTGATATGTGGCCTAATATAAATATATATATATATATATATATATATATATATATATATATATATATATATATATATATATATATATATATATATATATATATATATATAAAATACAATTTTAAGTAACAAGAAGCTACAATGGAATCAGTTTCTTGGTACTAAGTGAATTTTACCAATGACTTCTTCCTATTTGTATAATTTTATAATATCGAATAAATGTACTTTTTGTGAAATTCTCGAAAACACTACTACATTTGTTTTGGGAATGTATCGCAAATAAAAGGCTTAAGAATGATATGTCTCTCTAGATTTGGAATAAAGTGACTGTAATTATTGTACAATGATTGTAATATTGGGATATACAAGTACAGATGGTATGTATAAGCAACCTTTAAATTTCTGTTTTCTTGTATACTGGATATGTAAAATGAAAAGAGATGTGGTTGGGTTAGAGGGGTTGAACGTTTTATTAACGAACAACAATAATTTGAAAAAAAATTATACGGAAATTAAAACTTAAAAGATCAATTTATGCTCATTTGGAAACAGTTAGAGCCATTATGCAGCCAGGAACTAAAACTTTTATTATAATTGAAATGCACAATGTTTTGTTTTTTTTAGCATGATATACATTTTAGCGTATATTGTGATTTATTTTATAATGTCACATCATGCTTGATTAACTAATATGATCTGAAATATTTTACATAATAAGAATAAAATGATTGGCTATTGCAAGAACCATAAAGGGCATATAGAGGATAAGCGTGAACAATATATATTGATTGGCCATTATTAGGAGCTGATCATTACCCGATCAAAAAATATGTCCGCTGAGGAAATAATTTCCTAATCGGCATTATTCTCAAGGGCTTTTTTGAGTCATCTCTGGTATAAATAATCATGATACAAATCAGATATTTCACTCACAAAATATCAACAGTTTGATTAAGACAAGGGTTTGTAAGTTACAAGAGGATTGAGCACAACATAAGTCATTGCTGAGTAATAAATTAGCACCCTCTATGATAAAGAATTTACTATTCCATTAGTCACGGGTCTAAGACTTGGCCTGATGCCACACTGACACCATTTGAGGATAACATTAAACGTTACCCCTTAGATAAAGGCACAGTACCTGATAACAAAAGACTCATATAATCTCTGTTTCTTAATATTGCATTGGTTATATGTTTAGCAGAATCAACAGTATGTGATATCCAGCCTTCAGACATATGTTTCCATAAAAAACAGGAGTTTGACCAAATCAATGCAAGTCCGTGACAATGGCTTCTTTGAAATAAGAACAATTAGAAATCTCTCTTATTCTCTTTCATTCTCTCTCACACACACATTCTTCTTCTTCTTCTTCTTCTTCTTCTTCTTCTTCTTCTTCTTCTTCTTCTTCTTCTTCTTCTTCTTCTTCTTCTTCTTCTTCTTCTCTCTCCCTCATTCTCCCTCCCTCTTCCTCTCTCATTCTCCCTCCATATTCTTCTTTCATTCTCCCTCGCTCTTCCCATATGTGTTATAATTACATAGTAATTCATTTCTCAAATGACAAATCTGACATTACTAACGAACGACTTCAACTCGCTATAGGTATTAGCGATACATTAAAAAAATATCTTGCAATCTTGTATATCAGTCATATGAAATATTCTACATGATAAACGTTATACACTCACGCATATAACTAATGTAACTATACCTCTTCAACACTAAACATATCGTAATGAAGGACTTCAAATGTGTTATGTTAATGTATTAAAATTACAAGAAACAAAAATACTATAAATATAAATATACTCCGTTAGCCCATTGTTCATCTCTAACTCTTTAAACAATTTTGCAAGTGCCTGTCAGATCTGCAGCAAGAATGCCTTTCTGTACAAGTTAAGAACTTTATATGAAAAGTTCGTGTTAACACACGTTTATGCACCACGTTGCGTCACAACATATCACATATCCTTTACCTGAGTAACTTGACAGGTATTTGCAGGGCATTATCTATACTGCATAATTTAAGATACCGATACAAACATGCATTCATCTACAAGATATCGTGTTCAATAAACATTAGGTTTTGGTACATAACATTTTAACAATTACGAACTTTACAACTAACTTGTGGCAAACCTCCTTGATTAAATTAAAAAACAGATTTTCCACTTTTATTATTATGTACATCGACAAAACTAAGATAAAACGGGTTTTCACAAGTTAAAATTAACATGTGTTCATTCCTACCATTTGCACTGTGCATGCCTATTAAAAAAAAACCCTGCTTAAATTGTATTCGATCCCCCAATGCTCCTATACTTAATCTGATGGGTTGTAGGGCTAAAGCCCACCGTATTATCCTAGAACTTGCAATCTTAGCCTGATAGTAACACCGTAAACGGGAATGGTCAGTTTCAAGAACGATTTCTCGACCAGACAAATGTATTTGATAATTGAGAATTCCGCAAACTAAGGTGAAACTTTCCCTTTCAGTAACTGAATATATTCTCTCTTTTGTCAGCTACTAACTAAGATACAGGGCATTTTATTTAATCATAATTTTGCAATAGAACGTCACCAAACCCATAATCACTTGCATCAGTATGGATTATGAATTATCTACATAGATCTATTAGTTTCAATAAAGGGTCATGTGTCAACCATTTTTAGAGTCCTAAAGGATTTTCTTTGGCATCCTCCCATTCTACTTTCGTAGGTTTACCTTTCCTAATGAGTAAGTGGTACAGTCATGGCACTAAAATTTGGGACAATTTTCCTGTAATATCCTATCACGTCTAAAATTATCTAACTCGCTTTTTGGTCTTTGGTCTTGAATAATTTTGCATATTCTGAACCATCTCAGGATTTGGTTTGATATTTCCACGTCTAATATGTTGCCTACATATTATAGACTTCGGAACCCAATCTGACATTTTGTCGGTCTAGCTGTTAAATTTGCTTCCTGGAGTAAAATTAACCCATTTTTAATAAGTTCTTAATGTTCGTCCCAAGATTTGGTTTGTCGAGAATGTCGTCTAGAAATCGTCTAGACATTTTTCATACCTAAGTAGTTTTTGCATTATGCGGCAAAATGATGCTTCAAAGTTGTACTGATACCGACCATCATGTGTGTTTAAAGCTATGTGATGCCTACACGAACGTTTGATTGATATATGTCAATAATTTTTGTGTAGATCAATCTAAGTGAAATAAATGCTGTTGCAGAATCTTACGAATATTTTCTCTGGGTTTTATATTCTTTCAGACTCAAAATCATTATTTGTTAAACATTTCCTAACAGCTTTCTTTACAATTACCACGGGAGATGCATAAGGAGAGTTCGATTCCTAAATGTTACCCATGTTTAGTTTGGTTTTCAATTTTTCGTTGATACCTTCCTGAATCGAATGCGGTGCTGGGTGTGGTTTAGGCCGTACTGGTTGACTTGATACAAGTTTTATGTCATTAAGTGAATGTCTGTCAACACGTCCTCAAAATCATGAAGTAGATTCCTTATTTGATTATGCTTTTCACTTTCTAACTACAAATTGATTTTTACATCCACGACCGATTATCTTGTCTTACAGTTTGGCAAATCATTCTTTCTTGACTGATTTCATTGTTTGTAACCTGCCATTCAGCATCATTTGGTTTGATATCTATTATTGAAACAGCTACCTAGGCCATAATTACTTTATCTAGTTTGAAATGGTACTCTGGTACTCTAGTTCCCTTTCGATATATCTGTTAGCATATTGACATGATATGTCTTCAGTTTACCTTTAATTTATATTTTATAGTCTACAGATCCTTCTTGATCAAATATTTCATGTGGAACATTCCACTGCATGGGGAGTTTTTTATTGTCAGTGGATAGCAAAAATAACAGTTGCCGTCTCTTCTTCTCCTATCATAATATGTTTTTGCCATACCTTCGATTTCCTTAACTCTACCCTGCTAGCTCGAACATTTTCTCAATCCCCTCTTAGAGTCTAGAACATTTTGGTAGGTGATTTCTTTAGTCCAGATTTCTTGAATATTGCCAAATGACCTCGAACTGTTTTCCGATACAAAACTTCAATTGTAGAAGACCGAAAGATTCCTGTGTGGCTTCTCTGTATGCCAAGAACAGTGGAGCGAGATATCTATCCCAATCTTTTGGTTTCTCTTCATGCAAAGTTCTCAACAGTAAATATTTATAGAAGAGCTTTTGCAACAACTCACAGTTGTAATGATTTTAAGCGGTGTTGCGTCAAGATATTTCACTGTCAGAATATACATGTTATCTTTTTTATGTAACTGGGTAGATAGGACATATAATGTCTACCGCTATCCGCTGTCTATCACGTTACTTTTTTGGAAGTCGTTTGGAAAACATTACTAAATCTGCAATATCTTGTAATATCAGCTTATATCACGGTCCGGAAATATTGAGTTAGAGTCTTCTCTGTAGTTTTCTTTGCGCCAAGGTGACCCAAAAACATAATATCATGACCTATTTTCAACACTGGTCCTCACAGCTTTGCTTTCTAAACGTTCTTCTATAAGTAATTTGTGTGATTAAGATTTCCTGTTAATCAAATCATTATTAGTTAGGAACCATGATGTATTTTCTGAACGATTATTGACCAAACGCCTGACAGTTAAAGCAACTTAATTTGGTCAACTACAGTATCTTTGATAGGTTCTGGTACGTGCAACTTTGAAAACTCGTGATCTCTTTATTTGAGTTATGGTTTGCACAGCATTGCCAAGTTAATCGGTCAATTTTACTTCCGAGTTGTGGGCCCCGAATGGCCGATTGATCTGAAGCTTTCAATGTTCCGGATCATTGCCTTCTCGCTTCTGTCGGTTAACTTGGGTACGTGTGAAGGCTTGCCAGTAGCTTCACGTGTGTCGATGGTTCTTCCTGGGTTTTGCAGGGGTCTTCCTCCACCAGTTAAACTAGCCGCCATGTATAGCCTATCCTGTACTGTAAAATGGCGTTTAGCCTACAAGAAGAACGACCTTCGAGTTGTCCTTCGCTTGGTACCAATCAGGTTTAAGCTCATTAGGTCCTCTCAATATTAATGTTACCTAGTATCAAATCAAACTGGTTTCTTCGTACAGAGGATTTCCAAAGAATCAACATACATTGGAGAATTTACTTATACACTCGCAAAGTCAGCTTTCTAATGGTTCCATCAATACGTATACAATTGGACCAGACCTGTCAACAGACTTCTATAATTCTAACTACATTTCAACTACAACCACTGTCTCGTAACACCTTGTCCTTTTTCTTGCCAACCAAACCATCTGAGACTGGCATACCAACTATACACTTTTGTGGAATGCCATCTACCTTACAAGCAGCACTCATAAGAGATACGTTGTGACCACAAAGAAGTTCTCTATTGGAACCAGTTACACAACAATTCTCTAAATTTCCTAATGTGGCATTGTCGGACACAAATCTTCTTACAGAGGTAAAATTCGAACTAACTTTGGTCAGATAATATTATTTGCCATTGGGTTTATCAAAGTTAATTAAAGCTGCCTCTCGTGACCGTCAATTTGCCCTGATTAGACTCGGACATTCTCTTGAAATATACCATAACCACCACACATGTAGAATTTCTTACCCTTTGTGAAAACCATCTATTACATTTTGAGTTGAATTCTGAAGTTTATTTCGATTACTCTTATTGTCCCTAAAATAGGTAGTTAGTCTACTTACATGATAATTATCACGTCTATCTTGTAATTGTTCTGCAAGGTGTGTGCCAATTCTTCAATCGAAATTGAATTTCTTTCCTGAAGAACAATGTCAATTTTTTTTATTAAATTGAATGCTAAAATAAACGGCTCTATTAACGTCAAATCTGTCAAACCTTCAGGGATATTCTCAACCTTTCCACTTCCATCTTTAACTTTAGATAATTTGCCAGTCCGTCTGCAGATTGTGTTGCCATCTCTTCTGATTCAGCGCTCAGTCATGAAGTTATGATCTTTACCCTCCTTAAGTTAACTTACACCTTTTAAAGAGTGCATCCTGCAGAGTTTAATTTGCACAAGTAAAAGAGATAGACGGGAATAAACTTCCAGTGCCTTGCCTTTCTGAGAATTACTAAGACCAAGGGTTCAATTTTCACGTGACTATCCAACCCGTTCTAGCAAATCTCTCAAATCTTTGAATATGTGCGTCGAGATCATCTTTTTCTTCATCAGAAAGGATGTGATTTAGGAATTTAAGCGTGCACAGAACTTGATCTAGAATTACTTAATTCACGGTGCCACTACTATTCCACCTTTTAATTTCCTTCAATCTCTATTTTGTCACCTAATAATTTGTATTTTCGTTTAGCCTCCTGCCTAATGAACTCTATTGCAACCTGCAATGTCTCTTGTAATCTCTCGTTCGCGCGCTGTCTTCTCTACTTATTCTCTGCCTTTCATATTCATCCTCTTTCAATTCTTTCCTATTCGTTTGCTTCCTCCATTGCAAGTCGCCCAATGTTTGTGTTTATTTAAAGCGTCTTCTTGTTTTCTACAAATTCTATTTCAATCTTTCCTCTTAAAAACTAAATTCTTTTCTAGTTTTAGTAGCTTTTAATATCCACTTTTGAATAGATAATTATGCAATGCGCAAAACAGAACCATATCACATAACATCGAGGCTGCAGTTAGTCTTTCTCTACCCGTATGCCATAGACGAAGCTGATGTGGCCTTTCCCACGTCTGACATCAACATGTCACAAACTGACTACAACTTCAATAAGCCTGTCTATGTCTCTGTGTAAGAGATAAACAACCACTGCAAACAAATACACGGTATTATAAATATCATATAATCTATATCAAAATACATGCAAATTCACATTGTGAATACTTCTTTCAATAATCATGACATCAAAACGTTCACTAAATGCAAGCTAAATTAATATGAAATATTGTCAAGGGACATATGCTTATAAAAGTTTGTCACAGATTCCTGTCTTCACATGGAAAGGGAATATGACATATCTACACCGGAGTGAAATATGTTCTCACACAAAATAATATTGGTCCACACAGGACGAAATTATACAATCCAGGAGGAGGTTAAATATCAGTACCCACACATTGAACAATTACGTATCCATACAGGACTACTCAGTGTTATGTATATTAAATTTAAATGTTTGTCTTTAAGGTTTAAGTTTTTAAATTCCAACACATGGTGTTTTATTGTAACATTGTTTACTGGACTTGACTTTGTCCAAAAGTGAGTTCAGTTCTGTTTGAACTGGATGACATTTTTTAATTTTTATATTTTATTGATGTAAACAACCAATAATAGCTTCATTATTCTCTATGGGTATGAGTTTATTGACCAAATTAATATGCAGGTAAACATGTTTATTTGCGTCACGGTTTGGGTGATTCCAAAGTGAATTTATATAGGGTCTTATGTTTTTTAAAAGAAGTTTATTTAATCATGAGAGAGAGAGAGAGAGAGAGAGAGAGAGAGAGAGAGAGAGAGAGAGAGAGAGAGAGAGAGAGAGAGAGAGAGAGAGAACTATATTATCTTATGACTGCCAGAATTTACAATTTAGCTTCAACATCTGGCATTATAAGTGATATTATGATGTGTCCACTTTGGGATGATTTTTACTTTCTACAAATTATTGATTTCAAGTGATTATTTTCTCTTGAAATACACACGTACCGTGATAAAATTCTTGGTTAAATACATTCTTTGGAATTTATGCTTAATTCAAACCTGGAATAATATTTATGTGATTCAAAACGAGACTGCTAACACATTAGTACGACAAAAGCCATAACAGACACGTCATCGCTTTCAATTTAAATCTTCGGGACTGGGCTTTATTCACTACTTTTTATTACTAGAACTAGTGTCTTCAATTTTTTTGATTATTTTAGGATTTAATTCGCAATACAGTAAGTTCTTTTCTCATTTTTCACTTTATATTCAAGGTAAATAAATTATTTGTATAATTTTACAATGCTTGTCTTCACTCTTTATTGTTAATTATTTACGAGCATAAACTCCTAACAGAAAATTGGGCTCTCGTCCATGGAATCCGGGTTTTGGGTAAATATTTCAGAAAACATTTTAAAATTGAAATATCCCTTGTTTTAGAATTGTTAAATCCCAAATATTATTTTGCATTTTGGAAATCGTTAGTGAAACCAGCAATATTTTACAATGTCATCAAAAGTGGAGATCTATATTTAAAATCCTACCTAGAAGCAGTTAGACTCTGAAGAAAAATAAAGATGAATTGCTTCAGCTTCCCAGAACATATAATCTTTCTTGGTTTAATTTTGGTGAAAATAAGCTTTGTATAAAAGTGCTTTGGTTTTGATCAGACTCGAACATAAAAGTAAAGAAAATAACAATTAAAATTTAAAATGGAATTAGAGTCAAGAACGCTCAAACTTCAGAAAGATAAAGTGGAGAAACAAATGCAGTTAGATAAAGAGGAAACAGGGAAGAGAATGCAACAGGAGTAAGAGGATAAATAAATGCAATTATATATAGAGGAGAGAGAGAGAGAGAGAGAGAGAGAGAGAGAGAGAGAGAGAGAGAGAGAGAGAGAGAGAGAGAGAGAGAGAGAGTGTGATGCAACTGGAGAAAGATATGAAACAAATGCAAATGAAATTAGAAAAGGATGAAGGAGAGAAAATGCTATTGCAGAGAGAGAGAGAGAGAGAGAGAGAGAGAGAGAGAGAGAGAGAGAGAGAGAGAGAGAGAGAGAGAGAGAGAGAGAGAGAGAGAGAGAAACAAATGCAGTTACAAAAAGAAGAATAAATGCTGTTGGAGAAAGAGGAGAGAGGGAGACAGATGCAAATTCAAATGCAAAAAGAAAACGAAAAAAGTTAATATCAGTTTAGATTGGGAGAATTAGTGTTGGTAAGTGAAAAGCATGTCCCGACTTTACATACATATAAATTCAAGTTTTGTTGTTACTAAGAACATTAACTTAGTACCCTTTTAGAACAAAGAAGTAGACAAATATTTTCCACATTTTGAAACAATTGCTGAAAATTCAAAATGGCCAATGGAGCATTGGACTCTAATATTATACTGCCAAACCGTAGTCATCTACATTTCCTGTCAGTACAACAGAATTCGGATTATGATTTGGATAAGGAGTTCATCTTAAAGGGTTACGAATTAATCTCTGAGGCTTATCGGCAAATATTAAGGAACTATAATAAAGAAGCTGGACAAACTCGTTTTGAAATTTTAAGAAAAAGAGCAGATAATTGACAGGTTGTGCTTAGCCAAAAAAGTTGATCAAGATTACGAAAATCTCGTATTATTTGAAGAGTTCAATAACTGCGTTCATAGTGACATTAAAACATAACTTCGTAACCTTGTAAAAAGCTGCTCGCATAGCTGACAAGTATTCTTTAGCTCATAAAGTTTCTTTTGTAAGTAAGTCTTCCACTCAGCAATCGTCTGGTAAAAAAATAGTATTTCAGCCTAACAGGAGCCCTTCCAAATTGCAATCTGGCACAACTTTTAGAAACCATGTTTCTGAGAAACTTCATCAAATCTCATTAACTCTTCCTACGTGTATATATTGCAAGAAGAAAGGACACGTTATTTCCGATTCTGCAAATTGAAAAATAAGCATCAAAATCAAGACATACCTATTCCAAAAGCTCTTATTTCTAAGAGATCAAGGTCATGGTCATGTATTCAAAGCAATATATTTGTTGGGTCTAATGAAGCCCAGTTTGATTTTTTAATTTGACTAAAATATTCCAGAAACCTGTTGTTTTTTTAAATATAAATTCCTCTAGTTTTTAAATTCCAAGTACTATTTTACATTTTCTTTAAAATCTTTAGTGAAAACAACAGGCTTTCATGCGCAGCATCATCAAAAATATAGATTTTTCAAAACATTTGCACAGGAGTGTCTGGAAGTTTTAAAAATCGAAGTACACCTAAAATGTTGATATTAAAAATAAGTTAGGTTCAGTTTCAGATATAAAAGGAAAAAGAAATGGATGTAATAGAGTTGCACAGTGATGAAAGAAAGGAAGAAATGCAAATGCAGTTTGAGAACGACAAATGCAAAAAGGTATTCGGTTAAAAGAATTATATCTGGCAAAAGGAAAACACCCACCCCCTTTTTGATATAAGAAATATCAAGCTAGTGCCCTCTTTCAGAAAAAAAAACAGATTAGATATATTCCTTATTTTGAAAAATTGCAGTAAATTTTAAATGGCCAAGGGAGTACTGGACTCTTTTATTCCAATGTGTACTTACTGGTGTAGTTCGTAATATTTACATTTCATTGTCACTTGAGCAGAGTGTTATGAAGGGGCCCCGAGTGGACTAGTGGTCTAAAGCGCTCTCCGTTACGGATCACTGCCATCTCACCTCTGTCTGCGTGGGTTCGAGTCTAATATTCGGCAAATGTAGATATGTGAGAAAGCTTGCCAGTAGCTTTTCCTGGGACGGTGGTTCTTTCCGCGGATTTCCCGGTTTCGTCCTCCACCATTAATACTGGCCGCCATGTATAGTTTATCGTGTGCTGAAAAATGGCGTTAAGCCCCATAACAACAACAACAACAACAGCAGGGTGCTATGATGTGGTCAAGGACTGTATTTTGAAGGGTTTTGCGTTAGTCTCTGAATTCTAGAAAATCCGCTGACAAGACATATGTTCAATTTGCATGGGAAAAAATCACAACAATTTGATAGATAGGTGGTGCTCTTCTAGAAAGGTGAATAAAGATTACGAAAGTCTCAGACAACTCATATTACTTAAAGAGTTTAGAAACTATGTCCAACGTGACATCAGGATGATAATGAGATCAAAACCTTGGAAAATGTTACTCCTGAAGCTGATTACTATTCTTTAACTTATAAAGTTCTTATTATAAGCAAATCTAGAACTCTGCAGTCTATTAGTAGAGAGGTATTTTAGTCTAATACGACTAATTTGCATCCTGGGATGTAAATAAAATGAAAGGTGTACTAGTAATATGTTGAGAGAGATATCCAGGTTAATCATATAATTAATTTATTTGTATATTACCCGTTTAGTTATGATTTAAGCGAAAGAATGCAGTCAGACTATTGAATTTGGAATATCAAATCTTCGGAATTCAGAAATTATTAATAATATGGACCAAAAATTTTCATATTTGCAAAAAACAAGACAAGAATGAACTAAAATAGTCATTACTTGAATATGAGCAATTATTTCCAGATGTTCCTACAAGAACAAAATAAAATTTACCATGACGTTGAAATTGATAATTCCACACTCGGGAAACAACACCCATACAGGATGAACCCTCTCAAACAGGAAAATTTCAAAACAGAAATGGAAAATGATGTTATCATCTACAACGACACGTGGAAAGAACATTTAGCGACAATTCGGAAATACTTTGACAAGACGCACTGATGCAAGTCTGACAATCAATTTATCCAATAGCGAGTTTTGCCGTGCTTGTGTAACATTTCCAAGACATATCGTGGGACATGGACAAGTTAAATCTATTGATGCTAAGTCAAGGCTATCTCTGAATGTCCTGTACCTGTCAGTAAAAAGCAACTGCTGAACTTTTAGATATGCCTGGTTACTATCGGAAAAGTTGTTCCGTTTTTCTTTCATAAATGCTGAAGCCTTTACAAATTTATTCATCAAGAAAACCCTTACTTTCATCGGCAAGATGAAAAACAAAAATCAGAGATTATTAAGGTGGAGTTTATTGTTACAGAAATGTAATATTGATAGCAGACACATCGATGTAAAAGACAATTTAACAGCAGATGCACTTTCACGTTCATAGAATGATTTGTATACTTTGTGTCATTCATAATATGTCATCTGATGTTATTACCATATGTATATTTGATCTATTGTAGAAAGAAAGCTTAATTGTGTAAATCTCTTTATCTTCATGAGGGGAAGAGTCATGTATATTTAATTTAATTACTTGTCTGTTAGTTTTAAAATTCTTTTACTCGATTGCATGTTGTTGTAATGTAGCATTTGTTACTCGACTTTTTTTTTGATTGATGTAAACATTCATTATCCTCTATGGGCACGAGTTCATTGACCAAATTATTGTGCAAGCAAACGTGTTGATTAACGATATGTTTTGGGGGATTCCAACGAGAATTTTATAGGGTATTCTGTTTTAGATAGACATAGCTCATAAAAAAATGCATAAAAGAATGTTATTTTCCATTAGGTAATTGTTGTTTGTAAAAATGCTTATGTATTATCTGAGGTCCTTTTACTGTCAGAATGTACTAATTTTAGCTTTGACATCTTTAAATTACATTATGTTATGTCCAGTTTTGACTGAATTTTACTTTATACAAATTAGTAATTTCAAGTGACTATTTTCCCTCGATATTACAAAAGTGCTCTCACAAAATGCTTGGTTAAATACATTCATTGGAATTTATACCGAATTCAATCCTAAAATAATATTTATGTGATTCATCAATTTACAAAGCTTGTTGTCTTTCTGTAACTTATTTCAATATCTTAGACACATAACAACAGTTGGACCATTGTTCATCTTTATATATATATATATATATATATATATATATATATATATATATATATATATATATATATATATATATATATATATATAGATGCAATAAACTGACGACGAACAGTACGAAACTAGTAACTAACTAGCCTATGCGCTTTCGACTCTTAATGAGTCTTTTTCAAAGGCAAATACAAAACATAGTTACGACAAACAAATAAACACAAAAACGTTGTGTTTGTAAACCTCTACATTTCTATCTTCACATGTGTTAAAACTATAAATACAACCAGCTTGTGTAGACTAGTTGCGGAAACTGAAAACGTTGTATAATTCCCTAAAAGTCTACAAGCCAAAGCGACATCTATTTTTATTTTGTGTACATATGTAACGCAGATTATATCCCGGATATTTGGTTCTATACCGGTTATTCTTATAGTAAAAATTGAAGGATAAGAAGATTTAGAAAATGTTAAATTCTACTAGTGCATAGTTTTCATTTTCTAGTCTTCTTGGTTTAGACCGCTTGGTTTCAATGTTCTAAGGCGGCGTATCCAGTATGATTCCTTTTCCTTCCTGGTTTCGGAACTCCAGCTGTGGTTGTTAGCAATAGCGATAAGTATTATATCACTGAAAGTGTGGCCAGGGGAGGAGAAGTGTTCTGCGACCGGGCTTCTGTACAGCTTTTTTGTCATCCAATCAGATCTATGAAGGTTTATCCTTATGTGTAGCTTTTCAGTTTCTCCCACGTACTGAAGGCCACAGATCTTACATGTGATGAGATAAATCACATTCTCTGTTTTGCACGTTTTGTTTGGACCATGTATGTTTAGTTTTTCTTTAGTCACTGTGCTAGTGAATGTCTTGGTCTCTATCATATGTTGACAGGTTTTGCATCTTTTATCGCCACAGGGTCCAGATTGACTAGGTTGGTTTTGACTAGCGATTGTTGTTAGCTTGGCCCTGACTAGGATGTATATATATATATATATATATATATATATATATATATATATATATATATATATATATATATATATATATATATATATATATATATATATATATATATATAAAGAATACAAATCATATGGCGAATAACAACCCTCTCAAGCGTACTGGATCCACCAAGGGATCACGTGTGTCAGGGATTAATTAAAATATATGCAATAAACTGACGACGAACAGTACGAAACTAGTAACTAACTAGCCTAAGCGCTTTCGACTCTTAATGAGTCTTTTTCAAAGGCAAATACAACACATAGTTACGACAAACAAATAAAAACAAAAACGTTGTGTTTGTAAACCTCTACATTTCTGTCTTCACATGTGCTAAAACTATAAATACAACCAGCTTGTATAGACTAGTTGCGGAAACTGAAAACGTTGTATAATTCCCTAAAAGTCTACAAGCCAAAGCGTGATCTATTTTTAATTTGTGTACATATGTAACGCAGATTATATCCCGGATATTTGATTCTATACCGGTTATTCTTATAGTAAAAATTGAAGGATAATAAGAAGATTTAGAAAATGTTAAATTCTACTAGTGCATAGTTTTCATTTTCATCCAAAACACTGCATTAAGAACATTCCATATAGCCAGGCACTGAGGATACGCAGAATTTGCTCCGACGATGAAAGATTCCTAGAAAGGTCTGAAGAGCTGGCTAAACATTTAATTTACCGAGGCTACGACAAAGACCTGATTGCGGAGGCAATCCAAAGGGCCAAACAAACAAACCGTGATGACCTTCTCAGATATGGACAGAAAGAAAAGGTTGATAGGATACCATCTATTCTGACCTATCACCCAGACAATCCCAAAGTAGGTAAAATCATCGCAAACCACTGGCCAACCGTGCAATCGTCAGACATACTAAACCTAATACTTCCGAACAAACCTGTAGTAGCTTACCGGAGACCAAAAAACCTAAAGGACATCCTAGTCAGGGCCAAGCTAACGCCAATCGCTAGTCAAAACCAACCTAGTCAATCTGGACCCTGTGGCGATAAAAGATGCAAAACCTGTCAACATATGATAGAGACCAAGACATTCACTAGCATAGTGACTAAAGAAAAACTAAACATACATGGTCCAAACAAAACGTGCAAAACAGAGAATGTGATTTATCTCATCACATGTAAGATCTGTGGCCTTCAGTACGTGGGAGAAACTGAAAAGCTACACAAAAGGATAAACCTTCATAGATCTGATTGGATGACAAAAAAGCTGTACAGAAGCCCGGTCGCAGAACACTTCTCCTCCCCTGGCCACACTTTCAGTGATATAATACTTATCGCTATTGCTAACAACCACAGCTGGAGTTCCGAAACCAGGAAGGAAAAGGAATCATACTGGATACGCCGCCTTAGAACATTGAAACCAAGCGGTCTAAACCAAGAAGACTAGAAAATGAAAACTATGCACTAGTAGAATTTAACATTTTCTAAATCTTCTTATTATCCTTCAATTTTTACTATAAGAATAACCGGTATAGAATCAAATATTCGGGATATAATCTGCGTTACATATGTACACAAATTAAAAATAGATGTCGCTTTGGCTTGTAGACTTTTAGGGAATTATACAACGTTTTCAGTTTCCGCAACTAGTCTATACAAGCTGGTTGTATTTATAGTTTTAGCACATGTGAAGACAGAAATGTAGAGGTTTACAAACACAACGTTTTTGTTTTTATTCGTTTGTCGTAACTATGTGTTGTATTTGAATTTGAAAAAGACTCATTAAGAGTCGAAAGCGCTTAGGCTAGTTAGTTACTAGTTTCGTACTGTTCGTCGTCAGTTTATTGCATATATATATATATATATATATATATATATATATATATATATATATATATATATATATATATATATATATATATATATATATATATATTTGTGTGTGTGTTTGTGTGTGTATGTTCAGATCGATGCAGTTTTTTATTTCTGTAAGGACAATAAATAATTCAATGAGCCTACGCTAGTTTAAAATTACACACAAGCATGTCAGAACTCGAGGTGAATTATGTAAAGATGTAGGAATACAATATATTAAAGAGAAAGAAACTTGGATGAAAATATAAGTACAGCACGCAGAGATATCAAATTAACATCCACGTTCGTATCGTCATGAAGGTAGCATGATAATGATCATCATCATCAAGGTTAGTAGTAGTAGTAGTAGTAGGAGTAGTAGTACCAACTGCAGTATAGATTCTTTAAGAGTGTACGGGAGTGAAATGGAGGGGTAGAACCTCAGGTGGGGGAACAATCGTGCCTACTTTGGGTTCCCATACCTCACCCAGCTCTGACTTGTGAGTCCAAGATGCTTTATCATGCGCAGTATCCACACCTCGATAAACCGCTTCGACTGGCGGGATAAACCAGATGAGGGTATCTAACGGGTTTTAAACTTTCTGTGAGTCAGGGCTTTCCCACCCAAGCATGTGAGGACTGGGTTCTGTAAATGGCACAGAAGAAACCAACAGTTAGTTCAACGGGCAGAAAGGCAATTCTTAGCAATGCGCTGTGGAGAGCAAAGAGCAGGATGCAGCATAAAGGTAGTCCTCGTCATCAACTGCATCCGATTCCCTCTGCAGCAGTGGAGTTTGGCAGCCCCTTGAACGACCGAGCAGTTCTTTTATGATTACATTGTTCACCTCCATGGCATGTGGAAGGGGCTAGAAAAAGTTACTCTACAAATTGCCTCCTCCATCCTTCCCTATCCAGATAACCACTCACCCGTTACACATGGAACGTGCGCACACTTTTGAAAAGAAATGATGTTGGCTAACCTCAGAGGAGAACTGCCCTCATTATCAGGGAGCAAGCCAGATATTACATCGATATTGCAGCCTTGACTAAAGCCCGCCGTGTAGGAGAAAGCTGCTGAAGAGGAAGCGAGAAGCGACTTGAGGCTAGAATAGATTTTGCAGTGAAGACAGATTTTGTTAACAAGTTAGCTGGACTGCCAAAGGGTGTGAATGACAGGGTTATTACTATGAAACTCCCACTGTTGAATGCAAGAACGCATATCACGATCATTAGTGTCTAAGCTCCAACCATGGTCAAACCAGATGAAACAAAGGAGATATATTATGAAGAACTCCACTCTGTTATAACGTATGTGTCCAAATCTGACAAAGTCATCAATGCGAAAGTCGGTTCTGTCAACATATCCTGGGAAGGGGGTCATTTGAAATTATGGTGTCGGCCGCTGCAACAGTAATGGTCTTCTATTGCTTCAGACCTGCGCAGATCTTAAACTGCTCATCACTTACACAATTTTCGCATCCCTACACACAACAGGACGACATGGATGCATCCCCAATCAAACATTGGCATATCACTGACTACGTGATAGTCAGGAAAAGGGATAGGTAGGACGTACTGGTGACCAAGTCTTATGTGTGGTGTAGAATATTGGACTGACCCCCACTTTGTATTCTCTAAGTTAGACATCCGTATCCAACATAAATGACGACCGCAAGGCAAGTAGATTCCAAACGGCTGAACTTCGCCAAGCTGAAGAACTAGAACTCCAAATTGACCTTTGTCAGTACTTATGAAAACCACTTTCAGTCCAACCCTCTAGACACCCAGACTATGTAGGAACCCTAAGCGACAATTAGAGAGCTGGTCAAAAACACTGCCACATACATCTTATAGCCTTTCTCCAGAAAGCACAAGGGCTGATTTGATGAGAATTGCGAAAACATCAGGCAGCTGTTGGATGAGAAACATCGACTCCACAAATCATTCCAAAATGATCCAAAGTCCACTTCAAAGAAAGATGTCTTCAGTAACATCCACATGACTGTTCAAAAGAAACTGCGGCAGATACCTGAATCCTGAATGAGTAACAAAGCTGATCAGATCCAAAACCACGCTGTTATGCATGATACGAAGAAGTTATATGATGGGCTGAACGAAGTCAACGGTACAACATCATCAGGATCATCCTTTCCCCTTAGTGCGGAAGGGAACACATTGATTGAAGACAATAATAACATCAGATAATATCCTCGAAAGGTGGCTGAGCACTTTAACTGTGTCCTGAACCGCCCAACATCCATCAATAATGAAGCCACTGATTGGCTGCCCCAAGAGCATGTCAATGAATCACTATATGTCCTACAAACCATGTTAGAGACCCAGAAAATAATACGTCTGCTTTCTAGTGGCAAGGCTCCTGGCCCAGTCTCAATCTCAGCAGAGATATACAAGGAATGCTGTGCAGCTCTGATTGAAAAGCTCCATCAGGTGTTTCATCTTACGTGGCAGAAAGACACAATCCCTCAGGAATTCAAGGATGCTGCTATTATACACCTGTATAAGCGCAACGGAAATACTCAGGCTTTTGACAAATACCGAGGTATCTCTTTGCTCTCCATCGCATGCAAGATACTCGCCAGGATTCTCCTCCACCGTTTCACATCACACATGGACTCCTACCAGAAAGTTACTGTGGATTTCGAAATGAGAGTGGAACAATTGACATGGTGTCCACTGCTGCGCAGTTGCAAGAGAAAAGCCAAGAGCAGAGTACTGACCTTTATTCTATGTCGACCTGACCAAGGCCTTCGACCATGTTAGCAGAGAGGGCTTGTGGAAGGTTATGATTATGGTGCATCAATTCCACGATGGCATGTGATACGAATGTATTCTCTTGAAATAAGTAAGAGAAAAGAGTGAAAATATGATTTATAAAATTTAGCAAATAATTAATTTCACTAGAATACCAAGTGAAAAATGAGAAACATAACTTAAGGTTTTACGATTAAATGCAAAAATAATCCAAGAATCAGAAAATTAGAAGTCCTAGTAACAAAACGTCCTGAATGAAAATGAGTTTAAAGTCTTGATGAAATAAAAAATGAAAGGTAATGACGACTGTTGTAGTAAGCGAAGTGCTGTTGTGTCTACAGTCCATTGTTGAATCACAGAACAAATTATTACAGTTTTGAATTCAGTATAATTTCCATTAAATGTTTTTATCCAAAATAAATTGTAGGGGAACGTATGCATTTCTCGGGAAAAGAATCATTTTAATTAAATTAAAATAGTAATTCAACCCAAACTAGTCGCAACATAATAACAACTTAACTTGTCATTTTGAGCCCGACTAAAACTCTTCTATCAAAGACAACAGTTATACGCTAATTAAAACGCAAAACAGATTCCCGGATAAGGGTCAAAAGTTTATTCTGCTAGGAAAAAATATAAGTTTATAACAATTGATGCATGCTACTCGTCACGTAATCCAGTTATGACCTTGACTTAACTTAATGATCCTGAGAAAGAAAAAAATAAGAAATAAAAAGTTGTTTACCAAAACTGTCACTGATTTTGAAACGAGGTCAGCAACTAGAGACAGTTGTTCCAGTATTAGTTGTGTTTACATCAAAGACATTAAAAGTAGAAAAGTCAATCAGGCCAAACAGGACTGAAATTCATGTTTACATTACGATGGCATGTAACGGATTTTTTTTAAAAAATCTTAAAACTAACAAACAGATAATTAAATTAACTATACATAACATATGGAGGATAGAGTTCAGAACAATGGTGAGAAATCATATCCGTTTCTTGTTTCTAACATGTGTACTTGCGCCAACACTTTTCAGTCTCATGTTCTCAGGCATGATCAGTGATGCCTTCAGGGATGGTGACGTTTGAATCAGCATCAGATACCAATATGATGACAAACTATTCAACCTCAGGAGGCTCAAAGCACAAACTAAGGTCACAACAGACATCATTATAGACTTTCTATATACTGATGACTGCGCCCTGACGTTGACATACAACACAACGTCGGAAAGTTTTCTGATGCTTGCAAAAATTTCGACCTTACGATCGACACAAAGAATACTGAAGTATTGTATGAGACAGCCACAGGAAAACCGTATGCTGAACCAAAAATCACAGTCAAGGGTTACAATCTGAGCGCAATGAACATGTTCACATTCTTCGGCAGCACTCTTTCTTACAGTGTCGAAATAGATGACGAAGTTAATAACATGATTGCAAAGGCCAGCGCAGCATTCAGGTCTGGAATCTTCAGGCAAAGTTGAAGGCGTACAGAGCGATACTACTTTTTGTGTTATTATACGCTTTGTGAAACCTGGACAGTGTAAACTTAAATCTCTTTACACGAATTGGGTAAGTTTCTGATTGGATGATTCTAACATTGGTCAGGCGTTATGTATTTACACATACGACAGATACTGTGAAGAAAACGCGACACAAAAATTTGAAAAATTATGAAGATGTATTAAATTTTGTTATTCCAATAAATAACCATTATTCTTATGTATGTATGTATGTATGTATGTATGTATGTATGTATGTATGTATGTATGTATGTATGTATGTATGTATGTATGTATGTATGTATGTATGTATGTATGTATGTATGTATGTATGTATGTATGTTAATCAAGTCTCTACTTAAACTAATATTGTGTGTAAATGGACAATAGAAGTTGATCATATAGATATATGTTTCGATTTGATTTTAGAAAATACTGCAAAAGGCACAAAGCACTGTTGTTATATTTATTCTTTCTAAATTCCTCTAGAACGAAGCAGCGCGTCGAAATAAATGTATGACAGAATGTATGACGGTAATATGTTATTATGTCGCGCGTTGCAAAATGTATGGCCTAAACATACAATAACATGCATATGTAAATGTTTTCACGTGGTTTTAATTAGGGTAAGTACTGGCTTTATTATTATGTGCGGTAACGCCTTTATTTACACATGCAGGCACGTTACTCTTGACCTATAGCAGTAATTAACAAACCAGCTTGCATGGTTCAGACATATGTAATTAGTTCCCGTATCTTCGCTATTTATATCCCCTGAAATATTTTTCATGTAAAGGCATGTTTGTGTTGGTGTAAATAGAAGTAGTTAGTAATTGGTGATGATGGCGGAGCAGAGTACCAATGAAAGATTTTTGAAAGAGTGAAATGGGTGCTCCAAAATCTTCTATCATTATTATCATTTGTATTGCCGTTGTTGCCATGCTAGTTGTGTTCGTCATTTTTAATGACGACCAGGCAAACCGATAAGACTGCATGTTGTAGTAGCTAAATCAGTCTTTATAGACACATGGTTTTCATACACAGGTAGACCACTTCTCATAAGCAAAATTTTAAACAGAATAAAACGAGGTGATAAGCACAATGAAAAACATGATGATAGAAGATTGATATAATAGGGTCTTTAACACCGACATAAATGTTGATAACAGGGTACATTAGACAGGCGGTCGCTATATGTAAGAAAATGAAGAACTGAGTAGGGAGACTGAAACGTGATCGGAAAAAAGTTATTGTTATTCATACTACACTAGGTCTGAGGGGACCCCGAGTGGCCGAGGGGTATAAAGCGCTCACCGTTACGGATCACTGCCGTCTCACCTCTGCGTGGGCTCGGCCAAAGTCGATACCTGAGAAAGCTTACTATAGCTAGTAGCTTCTCGAGGGTCTTTTGTTTTTTGTTCTTTCTGGGGTTTTTCAGTTTATTCCTCCACCATTTATACATGTACTGGAAAATGGTGTTCAACCCTACCACAACAACACCAGGGCTGATGATACTTACATCTTGCAAAAAATGTGGCTCAGGGAATTCTGCAATTTGATTATCGATAATTTACCAGTTGGGGCTAGTGATAGAAAGTTAGATGAGCCAATTCTTGTAGTTTTTAACCTATAAACAAAATATTCCGCGATAAATGATACTCCGCTAATGATGTGCATTACTTTGCATAAAGTGTCTGATGACATCATCACAATGCACTGAAATGGTAAACAACTTATAACACATTTTTTTGTTAACAATTAACATAACCTTCTCGTCAAGTTGTATAACTTTGCAATTAATTATTTTGTTTATATTTTGTTTAATGTTAGTAATGCAGCATAAGTAACTGATGTATACCTGGCATTAATACATTTTCGTGCTTGATGTACATGTATACCTGCACCTATAATTACAGTCGAATTGCTTCGTGTGTTAGGCAATCACCTGTCTTAAGCAGAAATAAACTCAAATTAGACATCTATTTTGAAGGGTTACTTTTTTCACTTCCAAGAGCTGGTTGATGAAGACACGATGTGACTCTTACACATCACAAATATTACAAGCACAAATCTTTAGCTGATATTAATATGTATGTATGTATGTATGTATGTATGTATGTATGTATGTATGTATGTATGTATGTATGTATGTATGTATGTATGTATGTATGTATGTATGTATGTATGTATGTATGTATGTATGTATGTATGTATGTATGTATGTATGTATGTGTGCATCTATCTATCTGACGCAAAGAATGATACAGGTTATCAGATATCAGAAAAAACCACTTATCTTTGTGATTGTATTGCGCAGTTTGATAGCGGAATCGTCTGATTTAGCGTGAGCATGACCCGATGTCCTTCCGCTATCAAAGAGGTTATATAGCACCACATATCAAGTTACTGTACTGAAGATGAGCTTAGTTTGGATCCGAAACATCATTTCCGACAAGAAAAGACATTGTTATAATGTTATTGTTCGTCTCTTTTGATTCCACCCATCTACTCACATTATACATTGCATCTAAATATGCTTATATTTATGCGACCGTTGTTAGGTGACGTCATCCTTAACACTTATGAATCTGAATCTGTATCAGTCACTATACAGTATGTACAGCAGATGCTAATTTCATTTCAGACAAAATATATGCAGGGAGATTATATAGTAGAACCTAGGGATGTAGAACCAAATACTTTGTTCGAGTTTTTGACTCATACTTTTTTTTGGTGTCGCAGCCATGAGAATGTATTCCATCTTGAACAAAACTATAGATTGAGATACAACTTCTATTCGATTTTTTGGCGTTGAAGTGTCGAACTTTAACTGCATTTGTTTATAAATCACAGACACACACACAACAAAATTCATTTGACGAGTTTAAAAATGATTTCATAGGAACAAAACTATTGAATTCAGTATGGTAATTACATCTACATTACGTTTTTTTACGCTTGTATCTTGTTAGATGCTGAGGTTCAAAACAGTCGATTATTAGAAAGAGGCAGTGGGTGTTACTTTATATGTTGAAAGCAAAGCATCCGTAAGTCAATCACTTTGTTTAGTGAATATTAGGTAACTATCTACAGTAGGCAAAATCTGTTCATTGTAGCCATTGGTCACTTAAAAAAATCTGCCATCCAACAGTCTAACAGCAATTCGAGTTTCACTGTCTGAAAATCAGTAACATGTTTGTTGTCACTAACGTTTTGTTTCTGTGCATGAAGTCGTCGGTGGTTCTACATTTCCACCAGTACCATTTCCAAATTTAAGCATGGTAATTGTTTTATTCTCAACAACTACCGTTTATTAATAGTACCGACACTATTTTGTGACGTTATGAATATACTGGTACTTGTTGATACAGCCCATTGAAATTAGTTTATCAGCAATACCAGTTATCAGAGTTATTATGGTTATGTTCCCGAAAACAAATTATATTGGTGTGCATGTAATGGTTGTTCTGATCACAATTCCAGCAAACCAAGACCAAATGGAGGTCACGACGGTGATCTCACAAACATCTATCACATTTTATGAATATGTAATTAAATTGCTTGTGTGTTGGCTTAAAAATACTTTAATTTTTGTTTAATTTCATTTTATTGTAATGATTATTTTCATGGGATTCGATATTTCTTTTATAAAGTACATTCCGTTTGTACAGAACTTAACAGTATTTCATCAGCATTATTTGTAGCTGAACTTGTTCAGAAACTTGGTTACATAAATTTTAAATGACTGGTCAGTATCAAGGTCATACATACATTACTCGGGTGATCTCCTTGGGTCATCAACATTTGGGCACACGTGTATGTGGCTTGTAATAGTGACCACGTGACCTATTACGTGATCTAAAATTGTGTTTAAGACAAACTTTTCATTGATTTTTATTTAGTCGTAAAAATACCTTCATTAAAATCAAGTATTTTCCGTTGTGACAATTTGGAGCTGTTTGTTATTTAAGAGTAATTTATATTCTTTGGTAAATAAATGCTTCGTCATCAAAGCTTTGGAAACAGACATTCAGTGGAATTTATTCTGAGTGCTAAAGACGTAAAATTCTTTTGTAACTGATAAAATTCAACATGGAACTTTTAACAATTCTTTTGTGTTTCATGAAATTCAACATGGAACTTTTGACAATTCTTTTGTAATTTATAAAATACAACGTGGAACTTTTGACTTCAATGCTTCATTCGTCTGACGTCATCGTCATAGGACTAGTATATTTCAATTATGGGACTAATGTTTGGATTATATTCACAAATTGTAAGTCTTCTATCGCATTTTTGCCGTCAATTGAACGGAAATAAATTATTTGTTAAAATTTACAAGCTTGTTGACTTCACTCTTTTCATTGTTGCTTTGAACGAACCGAGATTTGTAACACCCAATACGCACATTTTTATTTCATTAACAACTTGGTTCTCTTAGTGACTTCACCGTGCAGTTTTTCCGCTTCGATTATTTAGTCGTATCAGCATCGCTGAAGGTACATCTTCTATTAATAATGTGATCGCGTAGTATTAATGTTTGACAACGTTGCCTTTTTCTAGTGCAAGACGTAAACGCACGTTTAACAATTTTATTTGGAAACTGCCATGCTGCAATTATATAAAATATATGGTTGGTGAATTTTTATGTCTCCGGCATTAATTCGTTCTGGGTACCAGCACCACTAGAACCATATTGATTATGTCATTTAATTGTCCTTCACGTGATCGTTCAAGTCTTCGAATAAACACTGTTACAAGGACAAATGCGTCCTCGTTAAATAACAGTCTAGTGTTCGCTTCTTGGCTGAGTTTATAATGGTGCAACATAATCAACCAGGAATGTAGTCGAAGTGCATTTGTCAGTGAACTCCACTTCATTGTTGCAGTAATACTACTATAATGTCTTCATGTTCATGTTGATAGTACAGTCAATGACCCGGAAATTTTGAGGGCTAAGTACAACGATTCCAAGCTCTCTTCGATTTGGTATCGGTATATGAGGTAATCCCAGCTGTTTACTTGTATTTCGCCCTTAACAAAATAATATTCATTGTATGGGGGTTTGTTAAATACGATTTTCAAGAAAACTTGCATCGACAAGTGGAATAAAAAGACTATTGATGATGGTATCATTGGTTAGCCTATTCTACATTCCGTCGGCATATTCCGGAAACTCATCACAACGATCAGAATCTATCAATTACATAATGATAAATTTAATCTTAAAATCAAACGTAAAGGAAAGTGAAATACTTCCCTTGTTTCATACTGAGTCCTTCGAATTTAATTTTGTCTGCGGCAACTAATCATGCTGGTGTCGTTCAACGCCTAAGTGCACTCGTCACTTTAACATAACGATGTACATGTTCAGCCTAGTTTGTAATGGCGGAGTTTAAAGAGCAGTTGTAATCCACCACCCCTGTCAAAATTACCAAGAACTTGAAGAGGTTGTGCAGGCCCGTACGCAGCAAAGTACAGTTGATGATTGGGTGTCACCTCATATATAATCCCAGAACCTGCTGGTTTCTCCATTTTAACAACCCTGTTTACCTTTCTACGGGGAATCATCGCCTGTAAGCCTTTAAAGACAATTTGAAATTAATGAATATACAATAGCGAGTAAATCAAAATTGGTCAACGGGGAGACCATTTACAAGTTATTCCAGATAATCGAAGACATTTTCCCTTTATATTGTTTTACCGGACACAATGCAGCCTCCAATCGTCTTGTTCAGTGTCATCACAGTTACAGTTCCAGCGGCCGTAGAACAGCCATTCTTGCAATTCCGGGAGCTGCTGCCGCCAAAAGCGGTCTAATTTCATAAGGTCAAGGAACTATTCTACCAGACGTTTGTATTTATTTCACCTGATAGCTTGATAACTTTAATATCGCTGAGGTGGTCTTTTTGCTCGGCCACATTAACCTGTAAAGTTCTATTTTGGTCACACCTATAATATTTCAGTTAATTTTATCGACAAAAGCTTCAATGTGTCTCCTCAGACGTCTGATATTGCGCTGTTTGTTTTTTGCAATCCGCTTTCAATGACTCTTATTTTACCACCTGCTTTTCCCAGCAATAGAGTCTTGTCAAAATATTTGCACAAACGTATATGCCAACTGTGATGTGTCGAACTTTGAATCTCTTAGAAGTATTGATTAAATGAATTGTACTAAAGTTAACTTAATTAAAGTAGAAAGGGCTAGAAGCAGTTATATTATTATTCTCATTTCATCTCTGAACGTCAAATGAAACTTGGTTTTACACCACGAAATTGATCGAGTCATCTGTTATCTTACAAAGGTTTGGGCATAACACTCTTCAACTCGCACCGGTAATAAGGGGAAGCTCGTCAAAATTGATTGTTCAAAGGAAAGTCAATTTCGGTATGAGTCGCCTATTCTCGTTAATCAAATATTCTACGTAGGAGATTTTAGGAATCAGACAATTCTGATTGGCTAAAGGAAACTTAAGGGCGTATACCTTGTAAGAAAGTAGTGGTTTTACTTTGCAAAATTGCTTCAGTCTTTAATCTTGCTTGGGAGAAGTCAGACAGGACTCAGGGGGACGAATGCAAGTAGTACGGTCTTTCTTGACTGAAGTAAGGCGAGTTAGTCGTCTCAGAAAGTAGACAGATTATACATTGGAAGTTCATGGGAATAACGAACAAAACGGCAAATGAAACAGCTTCCTCAGCAAATTTCCTCAACCAATTTGTCAGAAAATTCCTGCAGCAAAAATTCATCAGGAAAGTCCACAGCCGAATTCCAGTTCTAGATACTATTGTGAAATCGTTTAAGTTTCGACTGGCAAGACGATTAGAAAAAGGTTGGAAGGGCACGAAGGTACGGAAAATTCCATGTCCGGATAAAGATAGGTGATGATGTCATTCAACAGTGAACTCAAAGTCACGACTCGTAGGCTATGATGAAACTATGTATTAATTATGTCACTGACAATTAATAGTAAAGCAAATTTGTATTTGCTTTTATGAGTATATGTTCGTACATTTTCTTTATTTTGTAGTCAAATAAATTGATTTATTTTCATTTCAAATTCTATTGTTAAATTGATTAAATTTTATATTTGTTCATTGAAACGGGGATCATTGTTTTATTTCTTCAATATAGAGATCTGCATTACTCTTTCTTTCCATCCTCACTGGGTAAATTACATCGCGGGAGATCATTCCCTAGCAGCGAACCGTAGAGAAGGGGTTGGTTTAACGTTCTGAATCCACCCACTTGTCACAGCAATCAAGGACTGTTTAAACAACAAGTAATAAATCGGGTACAACAAAGGAAAATCTTTCTGTGAAATCTACAGACCGTGTCGGAGTTTTTGTACTGATACAAGCAGGGCCACAAATTGCGATATGTACTTGCCACTTCACTAAAGTAAATCAAAATTTCTCCAGAGGGTTTCAAATTATCCTTAAACCGCAAAGAAAGTTCACACACCAAATATCATCTTACCTGGACATTATCTCAATTTGCATTTTGAAATGCCACAAACACTCCAGTTGGTGCGTTAGTACCATGTTAGGCACTTATTTAAAATGTAAATGGTCCCTAGATATTAGTTACTGGGTGAGAGCTTGTGATATGCGCGAGAATAGAAACAGCGTTGATGAGGTTATAAGCTTCAAATGCGACAACAAATATTTTTTTTTGTTGGCGGCAAATGAGTTAGCAAAAAAACCTCGAAATGTTAATGGTAACGATTCAACTTTGTCAATATCTTACGTACGCCAAATACATCGTTTGCGTTGTTCTTACGAAATAATGTGGCTATGTGTCTGACTCTGAAAACAACCTTGCGGACACCTCTACAAAACCCAGCTGCGTGACTGAGACTGCGTCACGCACGAAAAACGCAATGATCCACCACGAAGTTTTGTTTGACTCTGCGCAAATATACCGTTGAAAATTATCGCTGGTACCCTTGATGATGGCTTGTGCAAGTGCAGATATCGATAGGATAATCGATATTATCGTCCTGTATCAGTATTTCCTGAGTTTGTAAGTAAGCTTCACATGGAAGAAAAAAAAGAGCTATGACTTGCTCTTTCAGTTTTTTGGGGGGTTGGGTGATTGGTTAGGGAACTTAGCCGGAAATAATAAATCTAAACATCTCTTTTTCTTTGGTCTACCAACACAGGCACGTGAGTTGTCAGATTTGCAATCACCGAATCAGACAGACGTTGATAATATTACTGACTGGGCTGGCATTGTTGATGTCGATGTAAGTGTAATATTTGAGTTCAACCGTTACATTTAAATATCAGGGGTATCTAATTCACAGTTGTATTCTCAAAACTCTTCCCCCAACAAGTCCAGCATGTGCCCGTGCCGGTCCACAATGGTACTACGAACAATCATCCATTAGCATGATGTTAAAAGAGTGACTTTTGTCGATGACATCGAAAAATACAGCAATTTTAAATTGTGTGTGTTAGTATCCGTATGATTTGGATCATTAACGTAGCTTTAACGATTTTTCAGTCATATCGCTGAGATTTCTGAATTTTGGCAGTTTATAGTGATGTCTAGCACATGGGCATCATGCCGCAGATATATAGCATAATGTTCCACTCAGTCACATTATCCTGACACCAAGCCGACCAGTCCTAACACTAATCTCGTAATGCAGAGCGCCTAGCGAGGAGGCTGTTAGTACCATTTTTATAAGTCTTTGGTATGATTCGGCAGAGATCTGTACCCAAAACATCCCACATCCGAGGCTAACGTTCTTACCTTTAGTCCACTGGAGAGTAAAGAGATGTATGTGATTTGCAGTGGAATGTTTAAGTATGCTAATACTTTAGTGGATCTGTTTCGGACTTGAATGATTTTTAATGAGGTCCCGTTTGCTCACTGTGTCAGACGAAACTTGATAGAGGTTGATAATGGTTTTTAAGCATCGAAATGGCAAATGACTGAAATGTTGCAGGAGGTACCACTTGTGGTTGACGAAATATTTGTCGTAAGATAAAATTTTGCATTGATTGTTACAGGGAGGGAAGAGGAGAATGTAGAATTTTCCAAACCCTGATGAGGCGTGTGTTAATAATGGCAGTTATATAAACTTGAGATCTAAATGGGTAGTTAATAGATTTAGGGTGTGATTCCTGGGCGAAGTAGCGTGTTTTAATATGATTTACACTGCAGAATTAGACAGTCCAGTCTTGCACGAGGGCAAAATGTCCTGAATGGGACGAGTGGTGAAGACTTTAGCAAATATTGTCCAAGAGATACGTAGTTGAAAGTCTGAGGGACACTTAACCAGGTGTGCAAGGAGACAGTTCTACTAAAGGGAAAATAGAGTAAACTTCAATGCTAAGGTATTTCTTAATTTCATATTTAATCTTTGTTTAATATGAGTCTTAATGTGAAGGTTATAAATGATTTGTTTTCGATATTATATAAATCATTTATGCTAAGAATTGATCAATTTTAGGTTTGTAGGATCATTTTCTGCGGAGGAGTTATTAGTTAACAATAGTGTAGTATAAGGCAAGGGGTGAATTTAGTTTGATTTATTTGTTTAACTAGGACCTGGAGTCTATTTACATATTAATTGATTTTATTAAGATTTAAACAGTAGATGAAGGCTATACGATTGTTTAACGTTCAGCCATATGTATGCATGTGTTCGACAATTAGGGCAATATATTTGTTGTTCACGCTGCAGTTTAAATGATATCGATCAATTAGTAATGGTAAATAGTTTTGTTGGAGAAATATATTAATTTGCTTTCTCTGTGTTAATTGTCTATAGAAAAAGAAAACTCAAGTGTATGAAAACAAGTACGGCATTGTTTGTATCGGAAGCAAAGGTGATGAACTGAAGCCAGCTGTCAGTGGAGAGTCTGTTGTAAAATGCGATTTAGTCTGTTCTGTGATGTCTCTTTTGTCCTAGAAGTAAGAACATAGAATTAGACTGCATTTATGTTATTTAATCAGGAAATGGCTTCCACACCCTGCCTAAAATTAAGGGATTGAATGACCAGTACAAAGAGACTGAACGATGAAGAGAGGTCACTAAAGGTGGTTGGACGCATAATTAGAAAAGACGGAACCCTAGAGTGCTTCAGCTCCAGTTGATCCCAACCAACAAGCTATGTCGATTTAGAAGAGTGAAACGCAGCCAGTTATCAGCCTATGAAAGACTTGCCGAGCAATTAAAGTTCGAAACACTCGATTTCATTTCAAACTTTGCTGTATCTATATAAACAGATCTGTTATGTGCATTTAATAACTCTTTGGTAATTGATTTGTTTTATTTTTTTTATTAGAGGTGCAGTCGGCAAATGGTTCAGAAGTCAAGCATTTAATGTAGCGCATTTTATGTAATGTTATGTATATCTATATTATTGGTAACTCCTGTTACATGAATTTAAATAATGTTTGTGGAAACTGATTTTCGGCAAACGTGTTCGAATCGCTAATTTATTCGTATTGAAGAAATCATTTGAGTGTGAATAAACTGAATATTTCACCATCTGCAATATCCCCGTCTTCACGAGTACTTTTGAACCAATCATTGCCATGGAAAGCTTGTGTATATTTCCCATCGTATTTGGGATATCGGTGCATTTGTAGCTATTGCTACTGCTTGCATTATTAAGTGGTCATAATGTCCACAATGGTTATATTGGGCATTACGAATTCTTGGGGGTTTTTTTGGGATAGTATCGGAACTGTAGATTGTATGTGCTGTGTGTAATTCCTCTGTACGGGTCAATGATATGACAGTGGTCAGGAACGTTATCATTGTAGGACGGCGCGCTGAATGCGCCATCTCCGATATAGCAATGTCTGGCCTTAGAGAACTTGAGCGTGTAATTATTAGTCAAAAGCATGTCTGTGGGTGAGGAGCCCTGTTGCCGTATCTGCTTCTACCGTGTCCATCTCGATATACTGCACTAGTGGCACAGTTATTCAGTCACAGCTAACCATAGTGGAAAATCCGCATGGAATTTATTCAACAGCTTGGACTGTGCTTGAAGAAACCAAAGACGTGACGCTGGGAAGCAAAGCTTCCATAGGAATGTTAAAGCATTCAACGTCTGCGTGGATAACATAAGTGACCTCCATTTTTTGCCGTACCTCTGTGAATTACAAATTGTTCTGTCCGGTGTAACTTCTCACACAGTACCATTCATGTTTGTAGCAACAATGGTTGCTAAAAAAAAGTGCAGGCAGCGTCTACGTGCAAACATGGCCCACTTTATTCTGATTGTCATTACACGAACTGGGATAGAGTTTTTGTTCCGTACCTAATTTTGCTTCTCCTCTGAGCCATCTATGTCGTTCAACAATAATAAATCAATGTCGAACCGCACGAACACAAAAATAGCGATGTCAGGATTAAGCTGTGCAAAGCTTTTGATCATGGTGTCAAGAGACTTACGGGAAATTAAATAAGACCAAACTATTCGCGCTGATAGTGTTCATAGTTTCGAGGCCTAATGTTGTCTTCATCCTCGACTATACATCCAATATCCGCTCATATGGAATTGTTACATTTAATTGTGCTCCGGTTATATAAACTCTCTTAGTCAGACTCGGTTCCAGTGTTATGCTTTTAGATCTGCTTTTCTTACACCTCTTGTTATTATACATTACGCTCGAGTGCAAATTGTTACAGTTATTGGACTGTTAACGTTGTCGTTAAAACGGTAGGTGGTATTTCGGAGGAAGCTGGCTGTAGTTCATCTTTGAGTCCTGATAATTCATGTATGGTGGCTTTTCACATATCACTTAGTTTTCATAAATCACGCTCTCGCGCGAGTCGCTTCACCTAAACGACAGAAGACGTACTGATATACAAGAGAAATTCATTCACCATATGCACATTTCATAAATAATTTTTTTCCTTAACCTTTTCGTTACCGGGATCCGAAAACTAATTTGCATCAATCCTGGCTATTATTTCATTGACATTTGTATCGTTTTCAACTACATTTTCTGACTTTTTCTGCAACTGTAATCATCGCGTGTTTCTACAATCTTAGATTATATATTTGTTGCTATTATGAAACTTCAGAGGCGCTCAGGATTCACATGGTCGGCAGAACTGACTACGCGAATTTACCACCACATTTAATTCAAACAATTCAATACCACATTTAAGACATCGTCGAACACCCAGTCTGATGCTTAACGCCAGCAATATAAGCTACAGTAATCGTAATGGCAAGTTGGCAAGTTCTGCTGCAGAATCAATATTTTCCAAGGGATTTATTTTTTCAGTGATGACGTTCTAATTCCATTGAACTTATATATTTGCAATTTGAACTCAAAATAGAAATAATCATTAACGTTTTCGATTGATTATGTACGTACCTTCAGGCGCATGCACTCCACGACGAAGATTTAATGTTGTAGAGGTACTCTCACTGAATAATATTTGATTATACAACCATTCATTGTAAAAATATCGTCAATGGTGATAGCAAGTTCCATACGCTGAGCAGAACGTTTTAAACAGTTATTGCACCTGGCCACATCAGCCAAGGATTACCGTCAATATATATTTTTGTTTAAATATAAATTTTTTCAATTCCGTATGTAGCCACATCACTGTACACTGTTGATGATACTATAGTACCAACTCCTAACTGACTTCCACATTTACAATGACGTCCGATGATGTACAATATCTTACACTGCTTGCACACTGACTCCATATTTTTTTGCACGTGAATCTCTTCACGAAATTCATCACATATCCCCAATCTCTTTGACTTTTCATCTTCAAAATACTATACATTCTTATGAAACATTGTCGATATTGGTTCCATATATTATAATTCTGAAGGCATGTCTTTAATTAAATTATCCTTTATGATCTTCGCTATTTGTACGATATTTATTTACTACATCACTGGAGTATTCACGTATTTCATTATCTTCACTGTGATGTCTAGTCAACGAATTTGGTTACTTCGCCAGTGGCAGCGTTCGAGATTTGAAAAGTTACAACGGTGTTTTTAAATTCTTTAAATAGCGCACCACTCTGCGCTATAGTCACTAAATAAGTGGCTATTCTATCTGGCGATTTAGTGTCCAGTTTTGGGCATTATCCCTACGCTGATCAGGACTGAGGACGCGTCTGTATGTTAAGAGTAAAAGAAAATATTTCCAAACACTTGGTCCCATTACTTTGCTTTTTTTATGCCTTGCTAAGGTTATTCTAATATATTCCTTGATTATAATGTAAACTAAGTCAAATACTTGGTAAAAACATTAACACGTAATTTTGCTAAATGTTATATTGCTCATGCTAGAACACTTCTGTTGTCAATACTTTAGTTTTGTCATTGTGAAGATTGAGATGTTGTCAAACTCTTCAGTTTCGGAAGCAATTCAATCTTGCATGTAAGCTGCAATCCAATAATGCCAAGATAAAAGAGATCGGTTTTGAAAACACATTAGAAATAGTGAAGATTCAAAGCACATATGGATAATATATACATGCTTGAACAACAGTGACTGTAACCATATAAAATCGTGATTATCCATCTAAAATGTTGAGATTAGTTTGATCAAAAGACGGAGGAAGAAGACATAGAATACAGGACAATGGAAGCGATGGAGCTGGAAGCTTTCAACCTTTATGGAAAAGGCTAAAATTACCGGTAAGTTGATATGAGAGAACAAAGTGCATCACAAAACAATTGTACAAAGGCTGGATTATTAATCATCTAGTTGGTAACCAAATTTCCAGTTGATGTTTGCAACATTTATAAATCACAATGATATGTTAATCATGAGGAATTATGAGGAATGGGTATGCATTATATGTAACGTTATCGTTACGGGAAATAAAGTGAAGAGTAAAGGCTTATACACTCATCCTTTTGACCTTTAATTGAGTGCATGACTTTGGTACATGCTTTATATATAGCAATAAACTGTTTCTAAAGTCATTAATATTAATTAATTCAGACAAATGTTACTGTTACACCACAATTCAGTTGTTTTGCTCAACATTTCTTTCCAACGCATTTCATGGACTACAGATGCATTCAGCAGGGTATCATACTTATGATATTGTTTTAGGTTTATGTTCCTTATTTATTATGTATTTTACACACAAAAAAGATCTTTGAAAGCATTGTTGAACATAATTATTAAAGTCAGCATAACAATGGTTTGGCAGTGATTCTCATACACATTTGACTTACACTGACAGAAGTGTAAATGTTTATTAGTACTGACACCAAAATGACTAAAATTTTTGAATTTTTGTGCAAAATGGAGGTGCATGGGAATAACACCATGAGTTACCGCACCGAGTGACACCAACCCTAGTGACGCCGCTGTCGACATCCACACCATTAACCATGTACTGGTTGAATGACACGATAAAAGAAAACCAGACACATTCTCAGAGCATGCTACTAGATGATTGTATGAAAACTTTTGAGGCCAACAGCCTATAACCAGATGTAGCCATCAAAGGGACGAACATGAAGCACATGTCCAGAACCTTCCTTGAATTGTGCCCCTGTGGTACTGGATATCCTAGAATTATATAAGTATGTAATTTACATGCAATCACACACACATACATACATACATACATACATACATACATACATACATACATACATACATACATACATACATACATACATACATACATACATACATACATACATACATACATACATACATACATACATACATACATACATACATACATACATACATGCATGCATACATACATACATGCATACATACATACATACATACATACATACATACATACACAAAACACACACACACAAACACACACACGCTGTAGTAGATGTTTTCGTCAGACAGTTTTCGTTGTTTTGTTACAACAAACAGTAGTAGAGGAAAATGAGGGTTTTGGCCCCCCCCACACCTCCTCCCCCACCCCCGCCAAACCCCTCATTTCCCTATACTAATACTATGTAGACAGATATTTTGTAACCAGACAAAACAACAGGTGTAGGAATGCAATAAGCTCTGTCAACAGAAGTGATGAATTTGTTAGAACAGCGTATGTGTGGAATATGATTATTCTAAAGACGGCAAATAGGTTTTACCACAAATTTTTTATCAGATAACAGGATGAAAATTAAACTGTGTATTAGAACGTTTCAGTTAACAAGGTGGAAATTAAACTAGCATTAGAATGAAAATGATATTATTTTATATCTCATTACCAATGATTAATGTTTCAACTGTTGATATTAAAAATACTTCACTATCACGACTATAGATACTAAATTTTACTTTACCGCTCACACAGCGATGGGACTCAAACAAATCTTTCATTTCTGGTTTGTTCAGAGGATATTTTTGTTGATAAAATATACCCTTGACCGATCGAGATCAATTGTGAGTTTAGTATAGTTTTGTTGGCTAATGGGGCTGTGAAAGTTTTTAAATTCCGCTAGCAACTTTTGATACAATTGTTTGAGATAATTGAAATACACGCTGTTATCAGATCTGATGAGCGAAAGTTTTAACTTGTCATGTGTTCCATTAAAACATATACCTGATGTTTCATTATTAAATTCAACTTTCAATTGTTTACCGTCCATCATTAGATATTTGATGTTACTATTGTAGCTATTTGTCATTGTCAAATTTTCAAACATTATTTTATAAGTTTAGATAAATTTTAGTCACAATGAAAATACCCAAGGGCAAATGTATCTACCCCATTTTCACAATAACGTTTGTCATCAAAATTACACAATCCACTTTTGATAATGACATCTGTTTCAAGCTTATGATGATTAGTTCGAATTGCCATAGCTCTCATAAAACTAACACCGCCATCAAGCGCGTACTTGTAGTCATCAAATTTCATAAACTTTTTAACAAAATTACGAGGCAGACCTTTGGCTTTTTTCGTTATTTTATTATTGTCTAACAATATGGCATACATTTTGCTGCGTAATCCGATAAAGTATTTGATAGCGCTCGAGTGCATTTCAAACTTACCAATAACCTTTTTATTTGTGTCGTCATGAAATTTACTGTCACGTGGATAATCGAAAAGATCAAACAGATGTCGATTATTGTACATGTCCTGATAGATGTCCTCACATTCGATTTCATATACGAGCGAATCAGTATCAGTAAACAATAATCTACTAGCCGGCCACTGATTTTTAACAAAAGTGTAATGAAAATCGTACATCAGCCACTTTGATAAATCTAACACTGCAGCTCCAACATAGATCGTCTTGTTTAGTTTTAGATTTACTTTTCTTCTTTGTATTGCAACAAGATTTTCATTAAATATTTTCATGCTCACAAAATCATCGTCTGACACAAGTTTGTTTCTGCGATTGACATCATTAACTATTTCAATATTTACGCGTTTCCTAATATTCTCTATCGTCTTACCAAAAACGGAATTGTTCATCAGTTTAAAGAAGTTTTTCTCAAACTCTGTTTTCGCTGCAGCCCTTCTTGAAGTGTTTGAGTTAATATAACCTCTCATCCACGGCGACTGATTAAATTTTAGTACACGATGAACTTTTCTCAACACAAGTCCAGCATCGACTGCTTGTTTTAAAACTTTGTAATGCAAAACGTAATTTTTCTTATCAAGTAAATTTGGTACTAGTTGCTTGACCATGGAATTTTGCCTTGGTGATGCTAACGCTTGTTGTTCTTTTGATAACAAACTATAATCTATGACCATCGATTCCGCACAGAAAGGGTAATCGTTATGTAATTTGTGTAGCGAATTTGGATAATCAAGATCAACTTCAACGAAATAGGAAACATCGTCGGGTATCTTTTTTTCTGTCTCCGATAGAAATCGATCAGCCGTGATCCAATGAAATCCACCAAGAGGCATTGGTTCTGCCATCGAATATCCGTACAAGTTATTACAATCTAGATAAACTATATACTTCGAAGGAAGGTCAGGGTTATACTGTTTCAAATATTTGTTGTTTGCTTCAGCATACTTTTTTGTTATCACGCTAATACCGCCTCGGATACCTTTTTCAATAAAATTGAACATATCAACATCAGTCAGTAATTCCAACCTTACCTTACTAAACTTTAGCAGAGCATCCCATGACAGTCCAGGGGCAGAATAATACCAGCAAGGATCTAGTCCGTAATTATTATAACTCACTTCTCGAAAACTTTCAAAAACATCTGCTAATAATAACACGTCAGTTCTCAAATACAAATCATGATAACCACCAAAAGTCTCACAATCAAACTCTTTCCAGATATCTTGTGCATACCTGTACTCATCATCAGTTATTTTTTCATTTTTAAGTTGTGAGTAAAATTTATCTTTGCCAGGTAAAGATGTTTCATCAAATTTACTCCAGTCGTCGAGGTATTCGTATGGAAAAACTCCTTTTTTAGCTAGTAGATTAAATTTATCTCCAAAACAGTCTCTTAGGTTATCAAATTTACTACAACCTTTTACTAGCTCATCTAACGAGGCTGCCATAAACTGCAGGCTGTCAATAAAACGCAATTTACCTAGCGTAACTGACATGTATTTTTCAAAATTATTTGGGATGCATTTGATGACGTTATCGAGTTTTAGACGAGATTTTATATCAGGATCACCAAAAGCTTCTACTATAATATGGCTATCATATCCTCGAAAATTGTGGAGAATAACCGGAATAAAATCTGGAGCATGAAATTTTAAATTACACTGATTATGAGCCGCTCCACGATACTGTCCAGTCAAATGACAATGGTCATGTACTTTTTTGTTGTCAGTATCAAAAGCTTTTTCACAAATATGACAAATTTCTGCTTGCTCGTGATCGGATTCTTGTTGAGGTGTTAATTTTAACATTGGCGTTACTTTTTTCAAACGAGTAAATATATTATCAACTTCGTTAATCAACTGCTTGAGAAGCCAAACAGTTGGATTTTTACCACGATATAATTTATTTGGTTTAGATAATCTAGAATCAGTACAACAAACTACCTTATACGCTACTCCACACGGAACATGATTTTGAACTTTTCTTGTACTCGATTGATTAGGATTATTTTCTACGCCAAGTATAGGTTGAAGTAAACACTCAAAATTAGCGTATATAACGAAAGGAATTTTTAGTTTGTGATTATGATGGACAAACTGTAACACACTATCTTTTTTAGATGGCATTGTTATTCTTTGCACATCACTACAGTACTGCAAATGCTTTTGTAATGTTTCATTGTTAGCACAACCATGCAAGCAGCGGTAACAACAGAACTTTTTGTTCCTATTTTTATTGTACTGTTTACCAACTAGTCCGTTAAAGTTTTTAATCCAAACGTAATGATTTTTGTAAAACAGTAAATTTATAGTCGATTGTGAAGCTTTTTCTGAAATATATCTCGGGTATACATCCTCTTTTTCATCTAGTCCGAAAACGTTAATTGAAACATTATTTTGCTTTTAAAATTTTGGTATTTAATTTTCTGCCACAGGAAAGTTAATATCTTTAAAATTTAATCTAGACACGTGACTGATATATCTTTCAACGCGATCAGCGTGTTTTTTCTGCTGGAAATAGTGCGGAAAGAACAGCCCATTAGAAACACTTGTTATCTACGTTTTTGATGTTTATACAACATCTTTTACTTTTTATTTTTGGTGGCAGGTCGATACATGAACTACCTCGTAATGCGTTATATTTCATCGTGTGAAACAATATTTTTTTTGATCATTTCAAACTTCCAACCCGAACCTAATTGAGTGAATTCCTCTATTTTTTTCCAGATTTCTTGGTGTATTTCATCAGATAGAGCAGCAGGGAGGACGAACCCTACAAAATTTTGCGACAAAATCGATTAAAGCCTCAGAATGCCAAATGGAGCCTTCTTACGAAATCTCATATTTTAACCAAAAAAAAAATAACGACCCTATTTGGAAAATGGAGCCTTGGCGATTTTGTCGCAAATATGTTGTCATATCCACTCTCAAAATTGCTGCCATCTACGTCGCAAATATGTTGTCATCTCGCCCTCCCTGCTGATAATTAATACAAATGATTTGTTAGCTTTTCACAAACAGACTAATCGATAATACTTCACCACGTAAATCAATTAAATTATTTGACTGATCGGTGAGTGTAAAATTAATTCTAGTTAGCAAATCATTTTGACATTGCATATAGACTGGATTAGTCGGATTCTCAACAATTAAAAATCCTGGAGGAGCTGTTGGTGCAAATGAATAAAGAATGTAACCTTGTCGGGCTTGATTTGATTGTTCCATATTAATTTGATAACTTCCTTCGATTACATCGTTAAATTAAGCGCGATCACCGATGAAATATCCACATTGTTCGGTGCGATATGTCTACCGTCGCCGTCGGGAGAATTATTATGAGTGAGGATAATAGGATTTGGCTGGCTATCTTTCCATGATTGATAAATTTTATTACATCCTTCGTCGATGGCAGTTCTGAGGTTTTTCTTTAACTCGGGAATGTTATATTCTGGTAATTTACAATTTAGATTTTCATTTATATTTTTTTTATAATCTTGGGCTGAACTAGTTTTTGAAATCGGGTTATTTTCATCAGTGAAGAGATTAGTAATCCTCGAATTAAATATTTCCATGTCATCGATGATTTTATTACCCGCAGCGACTACACTAGTAAACTCAGCTTGTGTAAGAAGGCGAGATCTTAACGAGGGTAATAACAACAAAAAATCATTATTCATTCTATCAAGGATGTGATTTTTAATATCTACAAATGTTGGACTTGTATCATGCATTTCCAAAATTTCGTCCTCTCGTATAATATAATCATTAAAAAGTGGAATTATCCATGCATCCTCACCATATTGATCCTTATGTCGATATCTTTTTGTGAAGTTTATATCCTCGAATTTTTATAAGCTTTTGATGGATTTTCAGGTCCTATTTCATCAGTGACGTAATCAGATTTTACAGGCTCGGGCATTTCTAGGTGGATCTTCGGGCCATCCTAATACTGTTCTTATTGAACTGTTATAAATATCTACAACATACCCAGGAGAGCTTATTTCAGTTGTAGATGATAATGTTGGTTCATGAACTGTTATCGCAATTTTTGATTCCCTTCTAGTAATAGATTTTATTCTACGTTGTAATTCATTATTAATTTACTCAATTTGATAGGACCCAGTTGGTATTGAAACAACGTTCCAATCTGGAGTGTCATCTTTTTTATTTCTATATGCAAATACCAGGGAATTATTAGGTCTCTGACCGCCAAATGGAACCGATCTGATATTAGGCCAACTATGATACACTCGTAATTTTGCCAACGCGATTTCTTTTACTGAAACAGGGGAAGGAAAATTCACACTGAATTTAGGGTTTGTTGACGATATTGATATCATGCTTGTTTTCCGCGGAGTGGTATTTTCTGCTATCCGCTAAAGTAGTTGAACCTCTTGCGACATTATTATTATTATTTACAATGTCTAATTTTGCAATAGATGAAAAAACGCTAGCGTTTTTAATCGTAGTATCATAAATACGTATCATCGCGGAGAACTGGTCTTCGGTAATTATCGTATCATCAATCGATGATGACATCAAAGAGGATAATTGTGAGTAACCGTTAGATACTGCTTGATATTTTACTATATAGTCGTTAAGTTTTTCTTGAGAACAGGATGATATTTTTTTAGTAATAGCATTTGCAATTCCAGCAAATGTTGTCACCGCGGAAATAGCAATTGGGACAGCAATCGGAGCTACCATTGTTACTGAAGATAGTTTAATACCAGCACCGGCCATTATACCAGATACCGAGAATACTGTAACATCAATCGCGGTAATTCTCCTGCGATACTTTTTAATTTTTATTTCATACTCATCAATGAGTGTTTTGAGTTTCGTTAAAAACTCTTTGACGGTATCATAGCGATATTGCGATGACGGAATCATATTATTTTAAAATCTCAAGTGGTTTCTAATTGTTAAAAATTCTAATTTAGATCAGCTACAAACTCCATGTACCATACAAATGATGTCTTATTTAAATTAGGATCAGTGCTTGTTATTGTAAACCGTTTGTATTCACCCACGTCAATAGTCGTTGAAATCACGTTGTTGTATCCATATGAAGTCGATGATGATATATTAAACTGGTTCAGTGACACTATTGTTAATCGATAAATACCCTTGTTTGACACAGTGAGGGTTATTGTATTCTCTTTAGGTTCCCAATCTAATGATCCAGAGAGAACTGTGTATACCATATTTATGATATTCCTCTCATGAGGAATCTTTATTTTTTCAAGTAGCGGAAGATTGTCTGTTTTAAACTTTGTAATATCCTCGATAGATTTTTTAATATTACTAATGTTATCTCTAATAATATTAAATCCAGCATCATTAATATTTTTAATATTGGATTTAATTTCATCAAAATTGGATTTAATTTCAGCGAGAGATGGAGAGGTTACCGCTGGTGTTCCAAAAAATCTATTAATCCTGTTAATTTCATCAAAATTGGATTTAATTTCAGCGAGAGATGGAGAGGTTACCGATGGTGTTCCAAAAAATTTATTGATAATATTTCTACGAAGGGAAGTATACGTTGTTATATGTTTTTCAAGTTCTTCATCTAAATTTTTAATGCATCTCTGATTGTAGAAACAAGTACACCTGGTTTGAGTTTTCCATCATTTGAATATAACACTATTGTATCTTCAACGACGTCGCGTCTTCGTATTAAGACATCATCCAATGAAACATTACTAGATTTCAATTTGCCCTGTCGATCTTGAAATACAACTATTTATCCAGGATCTACACTTGACAAATTTAATGTCTCGGCGATTTCATATTTCATTGCCCACTAGTATATTCATTAACAACAACTTGTGGTGGTTTCCTTGGAAATCTAGATATCTCTGCAAGGACGTTTAATACTTCACGACCGCATATCGGTGGATCATTTAACCGTTGTGTTGGTAGCGTGGAATAAAAAATTGGAGATGATTTTGTTATTGTGGATATATATCGCATGAATTCTTTTGGTGGAGCTAAACCATATGAATCAAAATATACAATTCCACGTGGATCAATTGCATATGCGACCCAATGAGTTCCTTTTCCGCTGCTGTTATCAAGATTGATAATACCCGTTTCATTTTTCATTGGTTTTGACGGTAATTGATCTCTCATGAAAACTCCTCTAAAGTTTTTTATTGATAATGATTTTACAGCATCAATTAAATCAAAATTGGACATTGGTGAAAATCCAAGGGATTTTTCCACTAATAAGCCGTTCCTGGTATTCTTAGGCCCGTGCCCTTGTACCAATTGTGTGGAGTTCCTGGCAGTCTTAGACCCTTTCCCCTTTTTATAGCCTTTCCCAGTAGCTTTTTTCAGGGCCATTCCTGCAGCAGTACCAACGGCTCCTAACGCTGCCGCCTTCGCAACCGCTGGGGCAGCCGCTGAAATCAATGCTGGAATAGCAGCTAACAGCGGAAATATACCACCTGATTTTATCATACTGGCGATTGCTGCTTTCGAAAAATCAATTTGAACTCCTCGTTTGTTCTTTATCTCATCATTAAAATGTTTTATTTGACGATCTGTCAATGATAATATATGTGCACCACCAGACATTTGAGTGGGTTTCAGCGTTATTGTGATTCCACATTCTTTAGCTGACTTTGATTTCAATTTCTTGACCTGACCATCAGTCAACTGGACATTATCAAAACTATACGTCATTCTATTCTAAAATGTAATTTACACTTTTAATTGATCTTATTGTGAAAATCCTAACTACATCTTTTCTACTGGTGCATCAATAAGTATCATTCTTCCGCCAATTCCTTCTAACAACATTGATTTATCACTGAGAATGACAGCAACTGCTCTATAATCTGCTATACTAGCAGGGCGTTGTACCCGAGCTTGGAAGTATATATCAACAACAGATTGTCTCATCATGTCAAGATGTTCCAATGAAAAGTAATAAATCGGATAGTGGTTTTCAAAATCAATTTGCGATATTTGCAAACCAGAATCAACATTTTGATCACGACCCATATACGACAATATTCTATGATATACACGTGCTACGTTGTTGTTATCATAATTAAGCTGTACAATCTCTGCTGGCTCTTGTTGTCCGTTTATTCTCAACGAAACTTCACTTACCCCTAATTTATCAAATATATGACTAGATAATTGACGACCCACTCGATTTGCATCCTGTAACGCTATAAAGATATGACGTGGAGCTGAAACCCCTTGTTTTGATGTTAAGTGCCATGTAAATGTGCCATTTACATTATCCTGCTTCGTATCAGTCGTTGTTGTTAGCCAACTTAGCAATGATTTTCCACCTGTGTCCATAAACGATAGTAATTGTTGCTCTATTGTAACTGCTGGTGTCAAGACGGGCATCTATAGAACCAATTTATTTAAAATGACTTTACCATCATCAACACCATTAGCACGCCAGATTGCATCATTGTCATTTTCCTTTCGCACTAACACGACTGTATGCTTTGCTCCATAGATGACTTTTCTGACATTTCTACAGAATCCGAATATGTGATGTAACGGAATTGCACATGAAAACCGTCGACGCTGTCCTTTTAATGCTCCTTTTCGTGTTGCAAATCCTAGATTGAAATTATCATTGACCTTTTTTAAAATGTCGAATGGATCAGCTGATCTAACTTAACGGTCTAGATTAGCATCGAGTTGTTGATCAGCTTCTGCAGTAGCTGCCGCAGTTAGTACTTTAATAAACTGAATATGGTCAGCATGATCAGAAGTATCCTTAGCAAACATCATAGACGGACCAGCCGACCTTGTATAATCATCAGAATATCTCGCAAGTCCGATTATTGTTGTTGCAATATCAACATTTTGTTCTATTGATTCAATTTCTTTTCCATCAATGATATATATTGCACTGTTAAATAGCGCCATAATGCCATTATTTACGAAACCAACTCGGATATTTGGGTTATCCCCATATGATGTATCAGCTGCAACATTTGTTACAAGCTCTCCTTCTACTTCAATAAATGCCTCACACGGTAAAAAGTATCTACTTGTATCTTGAACTTGAAGTTCAACTCTCCCTCGTTGATTAGGCTCTCTTGCACGATAGGCATAATACTGATAGTTAATTTTAGAATCATCTTTATTTACCGGTGCTGCCATATCAAACGCTGGATCAGCGATTTTTTAAAATGCCATTTATACTAAAACGTTATCGTTTTTCTAAATGTAGTAATGCTATCATTTTCTTTTTCGTCTGACATTTTTACGATTTCCTCCAAGACCACTTCCTGCTATCATACTTGCAATATTACTACTATCTGGTGAAGTCATTGCTAATGATGCTAGTTTTTGTTCCACTGCGTTATTTATCACTTTACTGGCATTTGCAGGCATCATTGTTGTTGAAGGTAGCGGTGTTGAAACCATTTGTGGTGGTTTTCGTCCGAATCTAGATTTCACCCATGACGTTATTCTATTCTTTGTGGTAGAAAAGGCCGTTCCTGCAAGATCTCCAACAGCGTTAATTCCCTTATTACGAATAACATCAATGGCTTTCATCGCTAATTGTTTAGCAATTGGTGCTACTTTTGGGGCTATTCTTGTGAATAAACCCGCTATGTTATTTCCAAGGCCGTCTCCATAGTATGCCTTATAAACGGGCAATCTTGAGTTTACCACATACACGTTTGTTGGTTTATCGTGATTATAGTGTACTATCATCTTATTTGAAATGACTTTGTAATTTCTAAATGCAGGCATTTCAGAAATTTCAATCGCTATAATAACCACTAAATTCCCCTGGAATTCCGTCCATTAACTCATCCAAGAGTTCTCGATACGTATGAATATAAATTATCCCACCTTGGAATAATCGTCTGCAAATATCAAATGCTTCATTAGTTATTTCGATTGAGTTATTCCCAGCTCGCTTACCTCCCATAAGAACCTCAAGTCGTGATATATCATTAATGATATTACTAGGACATATATGAGAATCATGATGAGAACTTCCATAACCCTCTCCTGAAGAACTTGCTAGTTCGGAAACGTTTTGAGTTTCTGGAGCTGGTTCGGAAACGTTTTGATTTTCTGGAGATTGTCGACTTCGACCTCGACCTCGACCTCGACCTCGACCTCGTCCTCGACCTTTACCTCGACCTCGTCCTCGACCTTGTTGTTGTTCTTTTCGTTGTTCTTTTCGTTGTTCTTTTAGTTCTTGTTGTTCTATACCATACCTATCAACTCCCATTTTAAAAGCTCTGTACTCCAATGTATCCTTATTTAAATTGCCGGTGATTTTTTTAATTAATTTTACATAACCAATCCACCCAGTCATCTCGTTTTATTGTGTTTTTTTATACTCGTCTTTAAAAAATTCCCCCCTTTTTTCATAATAACTTTTGATAGCGAAGTCACCAAATGACACATAGTCTTCATTTTTCAGCAATTGAAATTGTTTGATTTCTTCTATAGCTTCATTGGTGAATTTCTCGTTAAAAGGAACAATTTTTTTAACGGGGCTATCATCAGTATCAATATTACCCATTTGTTGTATTTCTCGCTGAGTTTGTAACTCACCTGAAAGCTGTTTTATTTCCTCTTGGTTTTTTCAGTTTCTGTAGCAATATTTCCCAATACATCAATAATAGTTACTGCTCCCGCTTTAGGGATGTCGCCGTATATAGCACGTTCTGTTGCAAGTTTCATATCTTTAGTGGTTTTAGTTACAGGAGCAAAAAGCTGTTCATTCCCAATAGAAAAGTCAGTCTGCGCTTGCTGTCTAAGTTGTAGTTTATCTCGCACGTTATCTCGAATTGGTATAAACTTTTTCAGTAATGCTAACCTCTCGCGGGCTAGTCTGGTAGTTAATGCTTCTGATGTCATTATTGGAAATGCTAACGTTTTTTCAATTGTGAGTTTCAATGCTTGCATTTCCAGACTCATCAATCAAACGTCTTATGGATTTCACTTTCAAAGCAATCTCTGACCGAACTTGGTACTGTTCCCCGAGTTTCTTTCTAATTGCTTCAACTATACTAAATAGCCGAATGAATAAATTAATATCATTGTTATACAAAGAAACATTAACCGCTTTTTGGATTCTTTTTATCAGTGAATACATTTTAGGTAGGACATATCTTCCATGTTTCAATTGTATATTAATTTGTTCAAATTCATTCAAAAGTCTGTCTTCATTTAAAAATTCAGAAAGTACGATTCCTTGATTTCTTAAATTTGATATTTCTGTGATGATAGATGTAATATCTTGAAATTCCATTTATTGAATATTATTAATAATGTATTTTCTTATCTTTAAAATATTTTTATCGATTCCCAACATACAAAAAAAACCAAAAACATATACAATGCCTGTCCCTTCCTCATTCGAGTTCCGAGGCAAGGGAGGCACATATATTAAAGACTTATACAATACCCTAACCCCCCAATCGAGTTTAAGGGCGGGTTATATGGGCATTAGACGTGAAATCCAAGTGATTTCTTTACAAACATTGAACATATAACATGAAGCCTCATTTGGAAACCTCTTTCGCGCCAAACGACGTCAAAGAGGCCCAGAGGGGGGACAGCACATTCTTGGAACTCATTGAGTGCCTTCGCATTAAATAAGCCCAAGGGGCCACAAACATAGATCTCCTAATTGGAAGCTCTAACGTAACAAATGCTATATTAGGTCTTCCGGAAGATATGTTGTGGGGGGACAGTACATTACATATAGGATGATTATATATACAATGCGATTATATAGGGTGATATATATATATATATATATATATATATATATATATATATATATATATATATATATATATATATATATATATATATATATATATATATATATATATATATATATATATACAATGCGATTATATAGGATGATTATATATACAATGCGATTATATAGGATGATATATATACAATGAGATGATAGGATGATTATATATACAATGAGATGATAGGATGATTATATATACAATGCGATTATATAGGATGATATATATACAATGAGATGATAGGATGATTATATATACAATGCGATTATATATACTAGGGACAGCACATTACATATAGGATGGTTATATATACAATGAGATGATAGGATGGAATGATAGGGACAGTACAGGACGATACAAACATGAAACGACGGGGCGGACTTACTACACCCAATCTACCAATCAAAAGCAACCCAAGAAATTAACCATGGTTGCAGTTGAAAAAATTCAACCACACCATGTCAATGGCGTGGGAGTTTTGATTGGCATATATTGGGCTTCGCTTAAAGCCCCAAACTTTTACGGCTCATATTATATATAAGGTGATAATAAGACCAGTATCGATAAGCGAGTGTGTATTTATTTTCCTAGCATTTCATAGTGAAAATTGTGTAGTAATTTCAATGGAAGCTAAATATTTAAATAAAACATTAAAACAAGAAATACAACTGTTAAATAATAGCAATTTTTTTTATTAATTTCTATAATATTACGTTTATTTAATCGTAATAATAATGGATTTACATGACGAGATAACTCTGTCATGGGATCCCTGTCAATTCAGGACCTGCTATTTCTTGAATCGAGAATGATATTTTTCTGTGTCATTGATAATTTTATTACATGTAGCTACCACACTAAAAAAACTAAATTACATGTAATGCGCTTTACTATTTTGACCTCACATACAATCTATTTTAATTTGTACTTACAAAGTAATTTCATTTTCATACAAAATCTAAACAGCGCTGTTAACGTACGTAATTGGGATTTTTAAAAAATCTATTAATAGAACCTTGACCTTTTATAATAACCGTAATAATAATTTGGATTCACGGCCATACATAACTCTGTCAAATTGTCTACCCTATATAGGTTTTTCCAACAAAACCCTAACTGCTGTTCTCAATACAGTCTTTAGAAACAAGAAACAATAACACAAAATCAAAATCCGTACATACCTGATACGTATATATACCGAATTAACCATTAAATACGTACACGAGATCACACACATCATTAATTCAATCTAATTTCACATTTGTTTTCTATTTTTATCTAGCACGAATTACATATTCGGGAATCAATATCGAAAGTAGGATAGTCACGTGACGATCAGTAGTAATGAGGGAAATACGGAAAAAATAAAAAAATAAAAATATATTTTATTAATAGTAATTATTGAGAGTCATTTCGTGTGTATGAAAACTTTATTCTATGTCCATTTTTCTTTGAGATAGCTGTTTGATAAACCCCTTCAGCAACTTTTCGTACTGAAGGCATACATATTCCAAAATATTTTCCCGCAGCATTCATTGAATGAAAAACTCTTTCTTCATTCGTCGTTGTATCAAATGATTTAACTCCCCTGCGTCGTTTTGAGTATTTCCCTGTCTTTCCTCTTTTTGTATTCTCTCTTTGAGAAATGCATTGTAAATTGGAAATCGCGTTATTTAAAGGATTAGAGTCAATATGATCAATAACATTACCATCTTTAATCAATCCATAAAATCCTTCATATACAATTCTGTGAACGTAATAGTTCTTTCTTCCAGCAGTAAATTGCAAGTATCCTTGATTATTAACAAAACCAATTGGCTTTTTCAGTCTACAGTGTCTAACATCACCATCAACAGATATTTCATAATTAACGAGTATTGGATGTGGTCTGAATTCTTGCTCCATTTATATATAATAATACTATTTGTCTAATTCATTATTTGCTTTATTTATAAATTTATTAATGTAGTCTTGAGGGTTTTTATGATTTTGTCTTTGACAGAGTCATGGTTAGGGTCAATGATAGCGTTTTTTATTCGTTTATCATAATAATGTTTCAATTCTCTAAACCGCTTACCCTCACAATTGATACATAATTGTGATTTTCCTCTCACAACCACCCCACAATTTATGCATGGGGGCGGGCCTGTCGAATTATTTCTGACACTCTGTAAGTGATGTCCACAGAATTCACCTCTACACGATTTATTGCATGGGGTTACTGATCCAATCATAAGCCATTTGCAGTGATTCATTATATATAAACAACATTTTCTATTTAAATGTTTGCTTTATTTATATGAATGAAGAATTCAAGAGATTATCGGCAATCAAGCCTTGGAAAAATATTAAATTCAATCTTGATAGAACCATCGAAGACGTACCAAAAGAGAGAATAAATAATAGAAGTCTGATTAGAAAAATACGAGATTGTGTTAATGAGTTAAACTGGACGGTGCATCACACACCTGGTCAACATTTAAAATTGATGGTGTTGTTGATGCTAGAATGAATGATGAAACAGCAGCTATGATACTATCACAACTTGACAATAAAAGGTATTTTCTCAGAGTGAAATTCATTATCAATTTAGAATCGGGCGATTGGGTTATAAGAGACAAGTTTGAGCCAATTCTCAAAGATAAGACAACAGTCATTGTTAGCCGTGATTCCAGACCAGGGCTGTTAACTGGAATTGATAAACCATACTATGAAAAAGCGTATCCAGGAACAGCAATTGTTTATGGGATGTATCCGTTAAATAAGAAACCTGACATTGGAAAACTAGCACCAATGAAACAGTCAACGTCAGTGGAAAAACCACTCAATTGTGTGGCACAACGTGTCATAGAACACTTTACAAATGCACTCCGTGGGAATAAATTAACCGATCTAAGACGTAAAAAAATAGATCAATGGGAGATAACAGTGAAAAAGAACGGAGCAACTATTTCCGATATAGCTAGATTGGAAAAGTCGTTGAGATTTCCGATAACCGTTTCATCGATAACCGGCGAAGTATTATACGAATCGAAATACAATAAAAACGGAGCTCCAATCAAAATTATTGATCATAACAAACACGCATGGACATCCGCGGTTACAATATTCCCGCGAGGCAGAACAGTGAAGTATATCCCAGGAGAATTTACCAAGGATGGTATTCTCACTGAAGAAAGATTATTCGATGCTATTGCTAGTTTGTGTAAAAACGACCCTGTATCAGTATGGCTACTTCATAGTTTTGAAGATGAAGAATGTCAATTCAATCAATTTGTGAGACCTAACGGTGAATTATATCGTACTGAAAGTCTACATAATAGGATGAAAAATCTAGCAATAAGTCTCAGTGAAAACGCTAGCGTTTTTAATGGAAAATCCGACGATTACGAACAGTTACTTACAAATTGTTTACAATTCCATCGGTTGCAGCTCATTTTGCAAGAAAAAAATAATTGGAAACCAACACGAAAAGAGTTTTTACAGGATGTTCAATCCAGCTGTCTGGAATATTATCATGGCGGTCTATGGAACGTTAAGTACAATCGTGAAAGTATGATATCAGTTGATATCGTTGCCTGTTATCCAGGAAGTTTTCTAGGATATGGATTGGCTGGTGAGTATTTTAAACGGTTTGGACATCCCACACATGAAATGACTCGAGTTGCTATTAATGG
>JAEAOA010001582.1:755500-855730 GCA_016746295.1 Potamilus streckersoni | reverse complement strand
ATATGTAAATAAGGCTATTGTTGACAGAGAAAAAATAATAAACGTGTCAGTGGGTATAATTTCTAGTTATTATATAGTTAATGAAGATGACCCAATTCAACATGAAAATAATAAGCGATTATTTAAGACAGTATTTCTGAAATATTATGGAATTACAGAACAACAATTATCAACATTTATAATTCCCGGATTCGAATCCGAAAAGTTAAAACAATCAGTTAGTGATCTTATTGATGAACACTTTAAAAGAATATGTAATTCCTGGACAAAATTAATTCCACCCCCAGTAGTTCTCAAATATAATAATGACCCATATGGAAAAGGTCGTCATATCTCACCTAATATTGCTAATATAACATCCACCATCGCACTAAATTTAATATGCGATATAATTGATAATAGCTACCATTTTGACCTCTCTAAGTCTAATCAAGCTCAACAGGGATATATATTATATTCATCCAGTATTCAAACACCCCCAGGGTGGCTTATTGTATCTGAGCCATTAAATCAAGTCAACCTGCGTGTACATAATCCATTATTATCGAGAATGAATTTCAAACTTACAAATCAGGATGGAAATATTATTGACTTAAGAAACGAAACTCTACATATTAATTTATACATACGATCCTAGATTGGTCTAGATAAAATCTTTGGTTAGTTCCCCTTGACCATCAATAGCAGCAGGCAGGGTGGAAGGACAACAATTGAGTCGCTTTACGAGTAAAACAAAATAGCCTTACAAAGTAAGGACAAAATAACTTCAATAATAGCATAACAAACTGAGCTAATATCAGGCGATTTAAATTAACGTTTCTTTACCGTATGGAAATATAATTAGTTAGAGACTTTGGTTTAGTGCTATTGACTTTTTTTCAGCCCTCTGAAGGAACCTTTACTTTTCGTTAAGGATTCGAGCAAACTTTTGTAAAGTTCACCATGCCTGCTGCTTCGTCTTTAATTTTAATTGGTTTATGTGATAATAACTGTCGTTGTATGAATCTACTCGAAACATGATATAAATTAACGAGATTTTGCAGTCTTTTGACATCCTTCAATCTGCTAAACAAGAGAGAGAGAGAGAGAGAGAGAGAGAGAGAGAGAGAGAGAGAGAGAGAGAGAGAGAGGAGCAAAGTAGACAGTGCGGGAGAATATAACACTTTCATTAAGCTAATCTCTAGTATTATGAAAGACTATCAACTCATCACTTCGAGCCGTTTGTCTGAACTTCAGAATTGTATTGGTGGAGGAGGAAAAATGAATTGATGCTATCGATGGGATTTGTGCACGTATAATATGAGAAGAATATTCAACAAGTACACATATTCATCGAGATCTTTAAAATACTGTATACCTTAATGCTAAAGTGGTCAATGTTAAACCAAGAGTATTAAAAAGACGCTACCGTTTTTCCTTTTGCTTATGTGTTGAATTGATTATTTGTGATTGTGTCGATCTATCGCATGTATTTGAAAGTACGAAAGGCAAAATGTTTCACGTGGCAATTATAAAAATCGTTGTCTGTGGTGAAAATAATCGTATTGCGATAGAACTTTGAGTTGTTAAACCTAGACCAAAGACTAAATTTCACACAGCTGAATGTGCAAATTTGCCAATTGTGTTAGTATAAAATCATTATATTGGCGAGCATATAAATACATTTATAAACTAATAATATCTACTATTTTTTCGCATCTATTTATATTTGTAAAGTAATCTTCAATATATTTCTTCGCCAAGACAGATATAACATATTTTCATAGCGTATGCTTAATTGATTATTATGTTGGATAAAATGTGAGTCAAACGAAAAGGGCATTCGATCTGAAGTAATTAAAATTAAGTAATTAATATAAAGTAAATAATATGAAGTAATAAAAAAATTTCTAAACCCAGTAACCAGAATAGTAGCATCGTTTATTAAATAAACTTTTCATATACTACCAAACTGCATATACACATTACAAATCTGAATTGATAGTGTGGCGACCAACAAGAGAGGAGTTAAAATTTTGTAATTGTAGCAACTTCAACGGCAATCGACAAGATGTCATTATCTTGTGTAGTTCGGTATTTCATAATCATAGCTACTACAATGAAAATAACAGCCGCACCAGCACTTAATGCACAGGTCCAAAGAAATATTCTATAGGTACCAGTTACATCCCGGATAGTCCCTGCAATGATTAAAATAACAATATTAGTTGTGCTGCTGTCGTAGCCAAGTAACAAAGATTTAAGGTAAAGTGATAAACATGCAGCTAATATTATGCTGAAATAATAAATATCGATTCAAATGGAGCAGATCATATATTTGCAACGTATCCGGTGGAAAATATATTTGTAGGCAAAACAAACAATTTGGTATGGTATCGAATAGGATAGCAATGTGATCGGCCATCTAATCTATACAATCAATTGATTCGTTACTACCTTTCTAGAAGATGTCATATGAAATAAATAGTCCCACTAAGGTACACATTTTAAGTTGTCCTTTTCCAAAGGACGATACTACTGCATTTTAGCTATGTGATCGATGTTTACCAGTTCACCTTTCTGCATTTCTTTTATGCGGTTCTATCGCGGTTTAGGTAAGCTAACAGCTGCTTCCTGAAATCGACAGTGAGATGGTGTACTGTGTGTTCATTCTTTTCGAATAAGTTTTCACTCAACCTGAGCTAACTTTTTTCTCACAACTTCGCTGAGTTAGCTGATTTTGCCAATGCAGAAGGTCGTTACGATTGTACGTTGATTATCATGAACACAGCGTACATCCTGTAATCCTGGGGACAACATTTAAGGTTATAACACCACATCACGCCGTTTTCGATTGGATCAGAACCCACTGATCAATGAGTAGCGTCTCCTTTGGTACATCATGCCTAGCTTTATTCCATACAGCTTTTCTTATATATTGTTTTTATGGCATTTGACATTAATATCTACATATAACTGCAGCGATTTGATGTACTTAAAATTATCCTAAAATTGCATTCTGGGTATTACTCACCAAAACATAAGATCTGTTATACGCGTTTTTATTAAATCCTATAAAAACTATAAAATTAATATGAAAGTATATATTTTGCAGAGTTCAATATTTAGATATCACTATTAGTAAAGTTTACGTATGACGCAATATGTTTGTTTGCAACAGAACTCCTGTCCAATAAAACGATCGTTGTTCAATATTACAATTATTTTTCAATAGTACGATTATTGCCCAATGAATCCAATCAATAGTACGATTATTGTCCAAGAGTACTATTACTATTCAATGATACGATTTCAATTTCTCTGAAGAAGCCGATTATTACACTGCTCTAAATCGGCGCGTTAACAGTTTAACAGTTTAACCAAAATTCACCAAAACACTATTGCACAGCAACAGCAAAACACTATTGCACAGCAACAGCAAAACACTATTGCACAGCAACAGCAAAACTGATCATCGTATGTCTGATTTTCAAGCTCTTATTGGTAAATAATCTCCCAATCAGATTGCAATATGCCGCAATTCACGACTCAGAGTATCATGGGAGATAACCATATCAGGGGAGACAACAATTCTGCAAATGCCTACACCATGCTGTTGATATTAATAAATCTAATTTATAGTAAGTAAATATGATAGGTACCGATTCAGTGCCATGTTATGTTATTCACCATTCAAATAAGTTTTCTTACATTCGAATTAAAAACATTTCAACGGGACATTTAGTTATTAACCATGGGTTTCTTTAGCACCAAATGTGCTGTATTATCTGACAGACTACTAACATAGGCATACCGAGAGTTCCGAAGATCCTCAGAACATTAACATTTATCGGGGTAAGTCACCTCACCCTTTTGCAGGAGATGATAACTTAAGTACGATTGCGGCATTAGCTTTCCAGGTCTGACTGAGAGTTTGAACATATAACCTCAAAATATATTTTACGTCTACGAGATTGTATATATATATATATATATATATATATATATATATATATATATATATATATATATATATATATATATATATATATATATATATATATATATATATATATATATATATATATATATATATATATATATATATATATATAAGGAAGCTATCCTGTACAGTAATGATCCTTCATTTGTTGCCATGTTATGTTCCTCTTTGATTCACCATTCAAACAACAGTTTTCTTACTTCCGAATGAAAAACATGGCATCGGGACATATAACTACTAAACATATATCTCTTTATCACTAAATATACAGCTTTATCTGATAGACTATAAAACTAGGCATACCAAGAGTTCGGAAGATCCACAGAACATAAACTTTCATCGGTGTATGTCATCTCACCCTTCCTCAGGAGATGTCTACGTTAGTCCGATTGCTGTACTAGCTTTTCAAGTCTGAATGAGTGTTTAAACATAAAGTCACACAATTCCATTCGTTTCTATGACCTTGACATATATATAAGTAAGATATCCGTTACAGTACAACATAGTGTTGTCTTTATGCCTGGTATGTAACAGTCATAATAGGTTAATATGATCCCTCAAGAGATTAATATAAATTTGCATCCAACACGTGATCAATTCAACTGAATACTAATTCACACCTATTTCTCCTTTAATATATAGAATGTATGCTGCTTTTGCAGTTGTGCAAACATCAATTGCTACCAACTATGGCGTATTAAGGATCAATGATGGATCCTTTAAGGTTGGCGATATAAAATGAATGAACATTTCTGCAAGACGGGTGAAAATAAATTTCATAAACATGTGACATATATTTGTTTGACTGCACTCCCTTTGTATAAGGCATTGTTTTACAACATAATTCCTTTTACAGCGCGAGCATGGCCATAGAGTCAATTACGTTACGTAGAAGTAAAACGGTTAGATCATATATACGGTATTCTCAATATAAAGCTTTATGGCTACCATTGAAAGCGTTATACTGAGGGAGTACAGTGCCACGAAAATGATGTATCTTTGCACACGTTGCATTGGGTAATAGGGGTTAAGTCTTAGACGTTCAAATATTTGTTCCAAGACATAAGATATAATATCTGTAGGTTTACAATACTAACATTCTTATTTCCCTAAGCAGAATTTTACCTTTGTGTTCATTAGTCGAACAACTAGTATAGCTATATGAACAGTATTAATGAAAACAAATTTTAGAAGATTATTCAGCTGATATTAAAAATTTGATAAGAACTTAACAATCCCCTGGAATCATACATTTGTGTTTTTATATTTCATCTTACCAGAAATGGGTCCAACGATTGCATTTCCGATTCCAATAGTCGTATATACAAGTCCAAGTGCAAAAGGAAAATGATCTGAGCCGATAATTTTCAGTGTACCAATAGACATCGCTGTAACTGTCGCACCCATTTCAAATCCTAGAACGGAGCAAGCGATAACTGTAGTCCAAAACTGTTCTGCAAACTGTATTGTTGAAAACGACAGGACTGACATGCACGCCAGAAGAAAGACTAAAACTAAAGTACTAGCTCTTGGTATTAATTTTATAAATCCAAATGATAGTCTTCCGCAAACGTTGCAAATAGTGTGGATAACGAATGCTAATTGTATGTTCTTTTCATTAAATCCTCGACCATTCATTATGTCCGCAAACATTATAATAAACCCGACGTGTGGAACATAAAGAAATGTAATGCCAATGACAAATGATAGGAATACTTTGTTTGTCAAAACTGGACAGAGTTGAATGAAAAAAAAATTCCTATTCTTTTCGATTTTATTTTTTGCTGCCTTAGATACGCTGTGCGGAGTTTTCAATGATGTACGAAACTCTGTATTCCAAAGTAACGATAGAATTGAACAGTTAAGTAGAACAGCTCCCATGATTAAAAAGGCTCCACGCAATCCAAACTTATTAACACAGCCTGTCAGGACATACGTGAACAATATTCTTCCTACACCTGACGCGGTTGCTTGCATGGATAGAGCAATTTGTCCAAGTTTTCCAGGGAAATGATAACTCAAAGTTCTGCTGATACTTAAAGCAACCAAGGAACCTCCTATACCTGTAAATATAATGTTTTTTGTCTTTGTTTAAAAAAGTAACATTATGTGTAACTCTAAAAAATATAAGCGATACAGTCCAAAGTGCATGGTCAAATAGATTTAATAATTTATAATATGTATTCATCATAGCAAATACTTTTTGTGCCTCCAGGAGACGATTTGGTATCCAAATCAGGCGAGGTCAAATTATCCATGCATCTGTCCATCCTGGTTCTAACTTTCTTTCATAATGAATCTAAGATTTACGTTCAATAATGACTGACACAATCTCTTAATGTCAATATCATCCTATTTGCTGAACGTAATTGGACACTTGCAATGCCATTCTCAAGGTTGAATCTAACAATGCAGTCTCAGTATCATTTTTTGCGAGAAAACATTTATATGATGTCAGCACTATTATATTGGTTGAAACCATCCTGACTCTGTCAGATGAATTCTCGACCTTTAAAACAATCTGATGTTGTCACTATCAATATGTGTACTCATACCAATTTTGAAATTCTCAATGCCATTATCTTGAATTAGAGCAATTAGAAACTGTCAATAACACGCTAATGGTTGAAATTAATATGCCAATGTCATTATTTTGATCAAACAAATCAATCACTGTCAACGTTATTCTTTTGCATGAAAATAGTCTGTTACAGTCAACGCCATTCTTGTTGATGAAAACAGTCAATCACTGTCAACACCATATGTTTAAGAAATTTATGCCATTATTTTGATGAAAACAGTCCATCACTGTCAACGCCAGTCTTTTGAATGAAAACAGTATATCACTGTGAAAGCCATTCGTTCGAATAAGAACAATCTATAACTCTCAATCTCGAATAAGAACAATCTATAACTCTCAATCTCGTTCATTTGGATGAAAATAGTTCATCAATGTGTGAATGTCCATCGTTTAGATGAAAACAGTAGATGACAGTCAATGTCATTCGTTTAAGAAACTAGCGATGATGTTAAGAGTCATATATTGCCAGCATGGAAGACTTAATCATAGTGTTTTGTGTCTAGACTCGAGCAAAGTGACAAAAGATATAATTTATATCACTAAAAATGTCTAAAGTATCTCATCGAATCCCGATGAAGCTCCAAGATGGAAAGCAATAGTCTTCTATATCCTGTTTAGAGTTGTTGTGGCAACAGTTTCTTGTTGAATTGTATGAATCAAGAATAATATTCCGGCTTTTGAATTCCAAATAATTTCCAATAAATGTCTTTTTCTAAGAATTTTGATGACGAACACTTATGTGTGTTTACCAGAGAAATTAAGTACTAATTCCAAAAACTAGAGAAACGTACCTCAAACATGGCAACCTTGCGTTCCGAAGGTATCAACATTAACGACGACAAATTTAAAAAACTATGAAATGTTTGTTTTAAACACACTTTCACATCATGTGACAGGGTCACGTGCTAACTTAGTTCCAATGGCTTAGTAAGACAATGAGTCAGTTGACACGTAATCGATAGACTAATTTGATTCTACCTAACGAATCTTCCTATAATATTTCAATAACAAAAAATTAAACAGTTATTTACAATAGAGATCACAATAAACTGATGTATGCCTTGCTTACGAGCTTTAATTTTTGTTCTAGGTCAGAAATTAAAAGGTTGTTTAATAATTCTGAATCAAGGTCAGAAACTAGAACAGCTAATATTACAATGGAGCAATATGGGTTTTTTACTGAACTGAACTGGATTTCCCGAAAAAATATTAAAACCAATTTATAAGATTATCAATACAAAGACAAAGACATCTAATAAAGACAAAAACTAAACTAACACACAAATAATTCAATTACATATACGTAACAATATATTGTATGATGTGCTTTACGAAAAAAATGAAAGAATAAAGAAAAGAAATGAGCACTCTGGTCGTGCTGTAGATGTATCCTTTATAATAACTCAAACTATAGTATTAAATGTCGATCATGAATATTTAATTAACGGTTTAAATTGTATAAATGGTGAAAATCTTATATCAGTCATCGAATAAGTCAGTAAAAAGGTCACATTTGTTGTAGTCGTCACTATTAATGTCATCATTGTCAACATTGTGACAGCAGCCTAAAATATAACAAGATAGTATTGATATGATCATTATTAGTATTTTTATTAGTTCAGTAGTTGTAGTAGTAGGAGTAGTAGCAGCAGCTGCAGCAGTAGTAGTATCTTACCCATTGGTACGGCCAACAACAAAACTAGATAAAGAATAGATGTTGAGAAGAAACTCACTATCCATCCAATACCCATCAAGAAACCAGATAGTAATCCAGCTTTCCTTGGTCCTATCCGTTGTACCAGTAGTCCGGTGATGATACCTTAAAGAGAAATGGAAATAAAGTCATATTAGAATTATAAATCCACTCTAGAAAAGAAACTAAATTACAAATTAAATCAACTTGATTTATTACGTTTCCCGTTTTTAACCTTTTCAAAGTTCCTTTCAAAGTAAGTCGTGATGTCATTTGTTGCAATTTGTTATAGTATTTGTGCTTTCCTGTCCATACGCTTACCCGGGCATGTATCAGTTTTGTTTACGTCGCTTTTCATCTGCTTCTCCTTCGCTTCATATCATCTTAAGTCTCTCTCTCTCTCTCTCTCTCTCTCTCTCTCTCTCTCTCTCTCTCTCTCTCTCTCTCTCTCTCTCTCTCTCTCTCTCTCTCTCTCTCTCTCTCTCTCTCTCTCTCTCTCTCTCTCTCTCTCTCTTCACAACGGATTAATCATCACCATACAAAATCGCATACCGGAACACCCCAGGACTCCTAAAAGAACTGATGATATAGTGGCTGTTTTAGCACGGCTGTCCATAAACATTTCTAATAAAGTTGAGAACAATACCGGAACTGCAAAAACTAGCCCCATCGATATTAATTCCGTCAAGTATGTACTGAGAGCAACAATCCAGCGATGATGCACCATTGTGGATGAACTTCGTCTGTACCTTTGTGCTTGAACCAAACGTTTTTGAATATATCCACCACGCCAACTAGAGATTAATCATTTCTTTAAATCACGATACTATCTTTAAACTACTCACCCATGCGGGGACATCAAATTCTGTTTGTTAGTCTCAATCTTATCTGCTACCTTGGATAGCCAGTACTTGATTTTTAGCCCATATGACACTAAATAAATGACGTGTACCTGTATACGTTTATACCTGTAGGACTGACAAAAAAGAATGAATATAATCGTTAGAATGGTATCTGAAGTTTTCTTTACAATGCAAGGCGCGTTACATAAAGTTTTACGCTATGAAACACATTAAGTGCGCATAATCTCTACACACACACACACACACAGACACACATACACACACACACATATATATATATATATACTCCTATCATACCTTCTGTTGCTGATCATAGCTAAGTATTTGCCGTTTAGTTCGCATGTTATTATTCCTAATTCTTATTAATATTTGTTTGACCTGAACGTAATCTGTTTCCGCATACTAGTCTATAAAGAGAGATCTGACGTAATTTAATATATATATATATATATATATATATATATATATATATATATATATATATATATATATATATATATATATATATATATATATATATATATATATATATATACACCTATCAGGTAGAACTACGTAACGAAAATGAAGATCCTAGACAGTGCTGAAAGCACGCGCATGCGTTTGAGATCAAAATTTTAACTTAGCAAAAAAAAACATTGCGCTTGTGCTTTCCTATGACGCAATCCACGTCTTTACAAATTTGAGATTCCACGCACATGCGAACTCAAACAAAAGAGAATAGCATGAAAGTACAAAGCAATTTAAGCAAAATTTAAAAAAGCCATGAAGTCGTCAAAACATAAATAGTGTCCGGTTGATTGAGTCATTTTTTTATATTAATTCATTCCAATCATCATGGCAGCTGCAAATATACATGAGATCACCATGACCCAAAAGCAATGAGTAGGACTATTTTATTTCACGTGCAGGGTCCGTCTTATTCTCTAGCTGTTACTGTTGTCACTTCCTTGTTCTCTGTTTCCCTCCGCATATGATCTTACGTAAGCGACTGCCAGGAACGCTTTGGACAAATATAATTTCTCACCAAGAGTATTTGTTACCGGTTTCGGGGAAACGAAGGTAAATCATTGAGATATCATATAAGTGGTCGATGACCTCGCCGTGTATTAGTGCATATTAATGAACCATGTTTGGTTCTCATATATACAAATAGTATTGCCATATCAAACTGGTTTGTAACAAAAAATGAAAATCATATAGATTTTTAATGAATTTAATAAAGATAAATAAATAAATAAATAAATAAATTAATAAATTAATAAATAAATAAATAAATAGATAAATAAATAAATAAATAAAAAAATAAATAAAAAATTTTATATAACTTTTCTAAACGTGTGTCATAACATTGTTTAGTTTAACTCTTGATCACAATAAGACACGTCATTATAAGACGATTTTATTTAAAGGCGAATATTGTCTATTATTGCCCTTCATTGCTAAGAAGTAAAACGTATAACACATGTATTTAATTACAATGCGGTCTCAACAAATGGCGGTTTACGCTTCGGATTCCGTGAACACCATTATAATGTGGGTCTGCCACGAGAAAAGGTACATCATTACGTGCGTTATAGTTAGTAACGCGGGTTTCATTCTTGACACCGAACTCTTTCTCACAAAAGAGGAAAGACTAAGAGCATTACTTGACATCACGTGATGTTTTTATATCACAAAAGCTCACTTATCTTTATTTTAATTATTTGCTTAATAATTTGTCTGCGCAAAATAGGCTAAAAAATGTCGGCCATTACAAACGATACAAGAATAACCCCCGACTCACGAGAAGCAATCATAATCACATTGGTTGACCACGAGATTCAAACCAGAAAGTATAGAGGTTAGGTGGCATTGCCCCGTAAAGGCAGGCGCTTTAAACCACTCGGCATTCCTGGGCCTCCATAAGCATTATAAATGTATGAATGGAATTAATAGACAGTTGGTACAAATTAATGCAATTTAGAAGTATATTCGACTTGTACCACCAATTTGAATAAAATATTCAGTTAATATGCGTTCGTTGATATTGCTTCATAACCAGCCATTGGACATGCAACTGCGTCTCCCACTCATGTAGACGTCAATGCAATTCTAAGTCATAGAAATTATGTTGTCAAGATATAAATCCTACAATTTCGTATCTTGCAAATGTTTTGTTAGTCTAAAGCTTTTATATTCCTCGTGTATTCGAAATATATCGATAAAAAAGAGCAATAAGGTAAATCAGCATCACACCTAAAACGGATGAAAGCAGTTACGACATATGGATATCATTCTTCGAGTGCATGAAGCGATTGTTTGCACGGAAAGAGCAATTTGTCTAGATTTTCCATCAAAATGAAGGCTAGAAACTCCACTAAGTAACCATAGTACATTTTATGCATGAAATATTAACGGTACTGTTTTTTATAGAACTATTTTGAACTCAGGCTATTGTAATATGCAACACAGCGCAAGGCGTTTACCCCTTCATATGTAAGAATATTTTAGTTATTCTCTTTAAAATGATAATAGTCCTTTCTTAAAACTGTTCTAACCAAACCATCGAATAATATTCAAAACGTAAGTTAAAATTACTTAAAGAACGCTTGGGGATGTTGTCAGTCTTTTTCTGCTATGCTTTTGTGCCATTGAAATTAAAGACCTACTTATAAAAAGACTTTGAAATGTATTTTATCCATTCATTTACAAATCTCTGGCAAGTCACATGAAAAACAGACAAATGAAATCAAGTCATACCTACTTATCAAAACCCGGCAAGTCAGAAACCTCTTCAAATGTTTTTTTTTTCCTTTAATCCCTTAAGGCTATACTCAGACCAGAGTCTCGTTGTTCCTGCAGACACCATCCCCAATATTATACCCATCACAAAATTATACCCATCACAAAAGATCAAGTACTATATTTGATAATAATAATAATAATAATAATAATAATAATAATAATAATAATAATAATAATAATAATAATAATAATAATAATAATAATAATAATAATAATAATAATAATAATAATGTAACAATATATGCTCTAATACACAGTTTGGAATGGACTTTGCATGCAAATTTGTTTGCTCATACATGAATCACTTTGGCAACTCCAACTATGCAATGCATTGTAATAAAATCAATTATAAATCAAATTAACCACTATGAATCTGTTAACTTTAAAAATGGCATTCACTCCAAGACTCAATCAAAATAGCCCCCAAAATATGTACTAGTACATATGTACTAGTGTATATATATATATATATATATATATATATATATATATATATATATATATATATATATATATATATATATATATATATCTATATATATATATATATATGCAAAGAACTGACGAAGAACAGTGCGAAACTAGTAACTAACTAGCTTGAGCGCTCTCGACTCTTAATGAGTCTTTTGCAAAGGCAAATACAAAATATATATAAGACAAACAAATAAACTATACAATTCTATACAAGCTGGTTGTATTTATAGTTTTATCTCATGTGGCGACAGCCATGTAGAGGTTTACAAACACAACGTCTTTGTGTTTATTTGTTTGTCTTATATATGTTTTGTGTTTGCCTTTGAAAAAGACTCATTAAGAGTCGAGAGCGCTCAGGCTAGTTAATTACTTGTCTCGGACAGTTCGTCGTCAGTTTATTGCATCTATTTTAATCAATCCCTGACACGCGTGATCCCTTGGTGGATCCAGTGCGCTTGAAAGGGTTGTTATTCGCCATTTGATCTATATATATATATATATATATATATATATATATATATATATATATATATATATATATATATATATATATATATATATATATATATATATATAGAAACAGAGAATGTGATTTATCTCATCACATGTAAGATCTGTGGCCTTCAGTACGTGGGAGAATCTGAAAAGCTACACATAAGGATAAACCTTCATAGATCTGATTGGATGACAAAAAAGCTGTACAGATGCCCGGTCGCAGAACACTTCTCCTCCCCTGGCCACACTTTCAGTGATATAATACTTATCGCTATTGCCAACAACCACAGCTGGAGTTCCGAAACCAGGAAGGAAAAGGAATCATACTGGATACGCCGCCTTAGAACATTGAAACCAAGCGGTCTAAACCAAGAAGACTAGAAAATGAAAACTATGCACTAGTAGAATTTAACATTTTCTAAATCTTCTTATCCTTCAATTTTTACTATAAGAATAATCGGTATAGAACCAAATATCCGGGATATAATCTGCGTTACATATGTACACAAAGTAAAAATAGATGTCGCTTTGGCTTGTAGACTTTTAGGGAATTATACAACGTTTTCAGTTTCCGCAACTAGTCTATACAAGCTGGTTGTATTTATAGTTTTAGCACATGTGAAGATAGAAATGTAGAGGTTTACAAACGCAACGTTTTTGTGTTTATTTGTTTGTCGTAACTATGTTTTGTATTTGCCTTTGAAAAAGACTCATTAAGAGTCGAAAGCGCTTAGGCTAGTTAGTTACTAGTTTCGTACTGTTCGTCGTCAGTTTATTGCATCTATATATATATATATATATATATATATATATATATATATATATATATATATATATATATATATATATATATATATATAAAACACCTGTACATGTTCATCTCTAAACATGTTTTGACCTACATCCATAAACTCAATAGTTGACCACTACATGTTCTTCTCTCACCTTAGGATGCATATTGAAGTTGACAACAGTAAATTAATGTTATAGACACGATAATAAGGCCCAAATTACCATCTTCTTAGAGAGTTCTGGAATCTTCTCCATCCTCTGGCAAATGTCCTCTAGCTCCTCCACTGAATCAGATGGCATTGCAAGGATTTCTTCTGTGCATTCTGTGTCTGGGCCTTGTGTGGTAATTAAAAATTGCCATTAAGAGTGCCAGATGCTCCTGCTGATTCTCAATAATTGTGTCCAGTTTCATAAGTACACCGAGCTGGAAATCCGTAAGAGATTTATGATACTATAAGTATCTATTTTGAACGATCAAAATCATTTATATTAACGCCTTGTAAAGATCTGTATAGTGAACAGGTTTAACAACGAAAAATATTTATTTAATGAAATGAAATACATGCTTTTTGTGCAATTTACTTGAAAAAAGATAAAACTTACTGTCAATGGAATACTGTTTTTTGTTACTCCCTGGACATGTTTCACTACTGGTATCTGTAAAGTTACATTTAGGCTTATAGAGATGACACTGGTATTCCTAAGAAAGCAAAATAAAAGTCCCAATGGAATCATGAACAAAGTAGAGACATCAATTAATAAAGAATCCATTATATATTATTCCTATGCACATGTCTTGCACAGTATGTTTTACGACTTATAATTAAAATTATTACACATCTCAATGTTCAGAAATAAGTGCTGAGCAACAAACTCTTATGCTTTCATATCATAATCATCCATTTGCAAACATCGTTTGGTGTTGACTCAAGTTATATGATGTTAGTATTGAATAATAACATTTATAATGTCTACAAGATGACAAAATATTAATAAGTGAAGTCATGAGTCTAATGTGCATTGAACAAATGTTTTTAAATGCAGCATAAATGCATTTTTATTTACCTGCAAGGAATTAAACAACATTTGGTAACATAAACAGTTATATTACCTTACATTAGAATTAAATTCATGAATGCAACGTATAATTGACTTGCTCATAAGATTGTAGTAAATGAAAGATTATATTGAAATCAAATCACCAATCACACACCTGACCTAAGACCCATCAATTTCCAATGAATATAAGTTCTTCCGTCTTACAATGACCTAAGACCCATCAGTTTCCAATGTATATAAATTCTTCCGTCGTAAATATACTGCATAGCTAATAATAGATTGTATTCATATGTGCTGTGATTATTAATTGCAAAATGCTAATGTACATAATTATCACTGAAAACATGCCACCATTAGATTATTTACAACTATAATTCATATCAGTAATTATCAACATTTAATTACCTTTAATATGCATTTTATTTTTTTACATCTATGTATATCAGAATATGCCTTAACATAAATTCATTTAAGTTTTTAAGAGAAAAACGTTTTGGTCAAGAGCAATAAATCATACCATCTTCACCTATACGCGCGTAATTCGAAATGAAAGCCTAGTGGATGGCATTTTACCACGGTAACCTTACCTATCCTTTATATTTTTCTTTCCAGAAATTTGTCAGTGTAACAATATAATTTAATTAAGTCACAGAAGTATGCCAAACAGTTAGATCATTTAATAATTTGTACATGTTGGCCAGTAGTCACATTTACCTTGTTTGTCGATGCGATTGTAGCCATGGCACTGCCACGTGCCTAGATCGTAGCAGTTTACATGTGCACGATTGCATCAACATACATCAGCCAATAAATAAACGTTATATTTGGAAGCTAAAAGTGCGAATTTACGTTAACTAGTTAAAGTTCATACCTTGGCAGTTCAAAATAGCTGGAAACAGAAAAATACGTGTCTGCTGCAACTGCAATTCGGTTGGAGCAAAACTTCGGTTCATAGATACGTTGAATATTGTCAGGGCAATGACAGTACCTCATGCTTGTAATTGAAAAACGCCGACGAGTAAAATATTTTCCTACAAAACTTGCAACCTTATTATAGTTATTGGTTTTGAAAATAAAAATGAATAACTATGAAACTATGATTGTTCCCCTGACACTGAAAAGTTAACAACATTGGTACAACGTTGTAAACATGTTACATATTAACTTTGTAAAAATTATATAATTTCTTGTCCAGTCTATTAGGATCAATGTACATACGTACCATTTGCTATTTATTACATATGTTTGATCAGAGGATTAATTAAGATCATGTTCATGTGTGACGTTTCATTAACGTTGCTAAAACATCATTTTCCCACGTAACCAAAATACAACCATAACGCAACGTTGTGATAACGTTGTATGTTAGCTGGGTAAATATCATTCAAATCATGGAAAATATACACGTCAGCTCATTGACATGAACGGATATCGTTTGATGTTCTATAGTCAAAGTCATGTCGGTAACCCGCGCCATCAATGCCATTCACGAGTGTTTTTCCATGCTTTGGTTGATTTTTAGAATCAAAACTCCTATCCACACATATATTGGGTGGAAAGTAATTGTGAAACATAAATAATCATAAGTGATCGACCTGATTTAATATAATTACAGTCATGTGTAGACATGTAGGACTTGTGCTCGTTGTTGGCTCAAGAAACCCCATATACCTAATATATTATTCTGGCTCAATGATGTTAATCATGGCGTGTTCACGGACGCACCAAAACTACATGGGGCTCAGGCGTATTGTGCTACACTAATCTCTAGACAATTGCAATACAAATTATTAATAGCATCAAAAGTGATGTCATGGAGCGAGTGATACAATTGGAGAATAAGGCGATTAAATCGATTCGTTATCGACTTCGGGGGGAACAATAATACAAGCCGATTATTCCGATTACCCCGCTGATGTCAGAGTTGAGTTTGTCAAAAGTGATATGATGGAGTTGTTTCTAAAGTGTATATTACTCTATCTTTCAAAATTAAATTGAACCATTACTTTAAAACGCTGACGTAGCCACAGCAATTCACCTATTTGCTAAAAACTGGGATGATTACAAGAGAACAGCTGACCTAATGACACAACGATGTTTGTCAAAGACAATAAAAGTCAAGTAAGATCCTCCGTTTTGATGCTGTCTACCTTTGGTGTAATTGCACATCAAGCCGTGCATAGTTTGGATAAATATCAGTCAATAAGCCTAGGAACTGGACTGATGTTTACAGACACCATACAAAATCTCAAAAGCATGGTAATCAGAACTTCACTTGTAATTATAACAGCTGTATTATTTTGGTCAGTTTTGGCATTTTTGCCAAAAAAGGTCTCTGACAAAAGTCATACATCTCAATTCCCTATAACCGTTCACTTTTGTGGATTGTTAAGGCTACTCATCTGTAGGTTATGCATTGCATACAACTCTCTTGTTTCGTAACAATAGAGTCTGTGACGTGTACCAGCAGCCCTAAAATGAGACTGATTGATTTCAACAAGAAATGTCGATTGCATTGTGATAATTATTTTGTTTTTGGTTGTTTTTCCATTAAAGTCGAGCTACTCTTCATGGCAACTGAAGTCCAAAAAGCTTGCTTGGAAGTTCGCTTGGCATATCGCTACATTTATTGCCGAAAAAAAACAAAATCTATTGTTTTAATTTATTTTGTACCTTATGAACCGTTGATGCTACTGGCATGACATAATTTGAGGGCAGAATAGAGTATGGTTTAAAATAGTGCAATTTGCTTCCTAAACGCTCTCAATGACAGACGATTTCTTTTAATGAAACAGACACAGGTTCAACTTCCAGTCAGAAATGACGTGATGGAAATATAATCGTACAAACACGAGTGCCTTTCCATTATGGATTCGTGTATTTATAATTTTGGTTTTGATTGATAGTACAAATCATATTGACAGACTTACACCAACCAACCTACTCGTTCCCTCTCCATTTCTCACTTCGACGAAGCGTGGACAATGGCTGTGTCCTCATGATTGACTTAAAATATACAACGTGTCACGGATAATGCCTACAGCATTGACTTCTACTGTGATAAATACTTATAATTTTAATCTTAAAACCTCTTTCCGAAGGCAGATGTCTACATTAGTACAGTTGTACTTGAAGAACATTGACGGTTTAACTTGTAGTATCATCTTTTAGAAGAATTTTGTTTTGCTGCTTTAAGACTGATTTATGAATATTAGAATTAGTTTGTGTGCTTATGCTTCAGAGTTGCTTTTTAGTGTGAAATATACTTTAAATTGCGATTGCTGAATGGCTATTAAGGATTTTCTGTCGCTCTAGCAAATGTATATTATTGTTGAAATAAATGTAATGATTCAGTGCCATCTACCATGTTTTGCTTGGCAACAACATTTTATGAACCGTTTAGAATGGCCTGTGAGGTACAGCCATTCTTCATTTTCGCTGGCAGTGAATAATTTCTTAAAGAGGTCAGTGTCAAATTTTTTAACGCTACGGTGCGATGTTTTCAAATATTTTTTTAATAGTTATTTGTTACTGCATTTGTATGGGAAAATATGAACGAACGAGTTTTTCGGATGGAAATATAGCACGACCTTGCGGACCTTTTTATTATATGCTTCTTTTGTTTCACTACTTAAGGTGTAATAATCAAAGACATCACACGAAACAATATAATTCAATTTATGCTTTACTCCAAATAAATTCACAAGCATAGATTCGTCAATACACAATAATATTATTCATGTAAACATATATCCACCCAGCTCGCTCGCTCCACACTAGTTTCAACAAGAATTGTCGTTAGAGTTTACTTACTATTGAGATTTATAGTCATATTGTGAATGAATGCGAATCTATTATGTTTTTGCGTTGATCCCACTAAATATTGCTTTTATGATAATGAGAGACTTCATTAATGTGCAAATTCAGTGCAGTAAGGAGAAAGAATCAAAGGTCTGGAAATGTCGGCTGCTCAAAATACCAGTACAGTGTCTGTGTGTATCCGATTTTGCATGACAATCAGTCTGATTTGAAGACTGAACTAAGAACGTACCATCTGAGGAAATTCAAGATGCATAAATGGATGCGTACGTATCACCATTGTTCTCACTAGCTAAAGGAAGAACGCTTATGCCATGTCAATAGCATCTAGAAGTTGAAAGTATCCTAGCTATGACCAATATCATACAGTGTGTCTTTTATCGCTTGCCTAAACATGTATTAAGATAGTTACATGGGAAAAATGAAAACCATCTGTTGTGTGACTCTCCTTTCTACTAGCGGAAATAACACTGTTTCGTCGTCTTGGCTTATTGGCTCGGAACCTCTTAGTGTGCTGCCAAAACCTTCTGTTGCATTTTTTCTCGAGTGTAGTATTTTGACCATCTTGTAAAGTTGGTAGGTCTCTGATAGATACGTGGTAGCCATTGGCCTCAACATAGTTTATTATATGTAAATATGAAGGTTCTAGAAAGTACTCTTAACCATTCTATTTGAGAAATGTTATAAATATGCTCTTAAATAACTGTAAAAATGATCAGAATGGTATCAACAATTACTGCATCTCTTACATTCGTTGCTAACATTGTATCAAGTTCATTAATTTGCTTCTTTGACAGTTTTTTTTCTGACTCAGTCAACTCGTCGTCATCGTTACCTTTATCATGTATTCTTTCAAATGGACGAAACAGCTGTTTCTTTTGCAAACGCATTTAATCAGTAAAAACCGTTAGCGTCCCTACATGATTATTCTTAATTTGTTCATAGAGTAGATCCTAATACACTTTGCTATGTTTAGGTACACGTGTGGTGCACATGCCTGCAAGATAAATGTGCTCAGTATCTTAAAATCATGTAAGATTCTGGCGATGCTAAGTTATGAGAGGCATAAATCAGCAAATAATTTTAGATATGGATTTATTTATAAAGCATGTGATTCAGGTTTATGTTATTTTGGAATTCATGTGAGTCACGTGCACTTAGTTATTGTGCAGTATGTAGACAGTCAAATACTAATGTGGACAGTGAAATTAAGTAGGCGACTAGTAAGAAGAGCTAATGCCCAATGCAGTAAACATGTGGGTTCAGAGAGTGTAGGATATCTCAGAACCGCTATGAATAGCAACTAATTTTTATTGCAAATTGTTTAGCATACAGTGTTTTTAAGCATTTACGCCTAGGACGTCTTTGCACTTTGACGATCACTTGCTGTATAAATGACCCTTGCCCTAATACATAAGCATTTCGGTTGGGTCTCATAAACGTCTGCTATGAACTGTTATTTATTTCTCAAGTCAAGAAAATGATTTCTATTAATATAGCTGTCCAATAATATGCTTCCTCTTGACCACGTATGTGCATTTTATTTTCTTGTGATTTGGTTTATATTTGGCAGGTAAATGTGTAATTAAATTGCTACATAAAAACGTACCCTTTGCACATTTCTTAGAGATACTTTGGCCAGTAGGAAGCACATAAAATTGGTAATAGGTTTCTAAAGGCTGTTGTTTAGTAACGAATATCAAAAATATTTTTCACAGTACACGAAGATTAGTTGGACTATTACAATGTTGTCTTTGGACCTGGCTTGTCTGTAATCTGAATATGTTTGTATTATGTATCACTGATTATTGGTAATCATCTATTTGCTATTATCTGAACTGTAGTCGCGAGATAAGTTTTCAAGGTTGCTCGATTGGATTGTCCTTGAAAACTGAGAGCGAGCGACGCTCTCTTTTTTATGTGTGTGTATATATATATATATATATATATATATATATATATATATATATATATATATATATATATATATATATATATATATATATATATATATATATATATATATTTGCTATTATCTGGACTGTGGTAGCGAGATAAGGTTTCAAGGTTGCTCGATTGGATTGTCCTGGAAAACCGAGAGCGAGCGACACTCTCTTTTGGAAATGAATGCAGGAGGAATTTTTGATGAGGATGGAATTTTCCAAGGAAATCGTCATTGCAATCATTGCAATCATAGCGGTCTGAATTTATACGTGGCAGCAGCAGTATAACCTGACAAGATCTTTAAGCAACGAGATGTTTTGTGTGCTGTTGAATTCAGCAGTACCAAGTTTATTTCATTATCTTGTAGAGGACAGTTCGTGGCTGATGGAGACTATGAGATATCGGAGGCTTCGAAGCAGGGGGAGGTTGGCATTGGAAAACTATTCGACATCAGAGATAAAACCATATCGTTTATCTGCAGTGTCTTCCTTGCTGTACCATAATGATTGATTAGTTTTTGGTGGCCCTTTCGCGCTAAGGGAGATAGTTGATATTTAGGTGTTGTATCAGCAGATGTCCTTCCTTTAGTTTACATAGGCAGAATTGTAGATCAGCTAACAAGAGATATTTACTCTGACGTACTTTCGTATTTTATTGTTTTAAAGATCCTTTGAAAAGACTAGAAACCCGATATATTTTACGAGAGTTTGCAGCCTCGAGAGCATTGAATCTCTTTCATGAGAGGAAAATTGGTAGGAAGGAGAACATAACGATTTTGTTAAAGTTATCCAGCGGTCTTTATGAAACTATTTTATTTGGGGAAGTAACGGAACAATAAATTGATGTTAATAATAAGATTTTGCATGTATAACGTTAATAGTCATAAATCACGGATATGCATCAATATTTTAAATAAAAAAATATAAAACTGTAATAAAATTAAGGATCTGCGCATTTAGTTATAGCGACACGTTTAAATAATTATTAGGTTTGTGTGAGTACTTGTTTGATTACTGGAATTCGATGCAATGGAAAATATTCCTTATTACTAAATAATTTGCAAATTACAAGGAGTAAGCGTCACGAAAAAACGTGTTAGTGAGTTTCCGTGAAGCCACGATAAATGAGTAGCGAATTTAGACACAATCCGCATGAGTGACCCTGGAGTGATGTAGTACGTAATAAAATCTAATGGTGAACATTGGTATTGTGACTGCATTGGCAGTATTTACGGTAGGAAAACGGTAAATTACACAATGTAATAAACAAGAAAGGACTCGGCAGATACCGTCTACGTCTCCATACTGGCAAAAGTGATGTAGTTTTATTGGAGTTAAGTACCTTGAAAGCATAGATTGACTGGCCTAAGATGGCGTAGTTAAAATAGTTCCGTGTTAGCGATAATTGTAGAGTTTATATGGCATCAACTGCTGACGGTACGGATAACTGATATAGAGAAACGATGCGCATGTGTGGTTGATAGATATTAGGAAAAATGTTGATAATGTGGTCTTGCATTGAGTAGAGTACAATTTAAGTATAGAATGTACACGTCGGACTTTACAGCTTACATATGAAGTTGTATAAAAGTCTTTGGAAATTTGGGGTAAACTAGTTGGAATCGCGCAAGGGTTTTGACACCGCTTGGTCAGGCAAGGACACCTGGCTTGTAAAAATACTCTTCTGTCAAATGTCTAACCAAGTGTATTAAAAGGATTAAGCAGCTTTATATATTTGGTATTTCCTCATACAATTACTTGCGATTGTTCGTTCTAGTCTGTTGCAGAACTTGAAAATATAAAAAGCAATTGATTCCATGTAACAAGCATACAAACAGTGACAAAATGGGATTGGGAAATCTTTATAAAATTATAACATACAGATCATAAATCATACATTGCACACAACTGCATATGCAGTGCTGCCAGTCCCATCGATGTAATCATTTAAGTAGTTTATCTGCATTTGTAATAAACTTCATTGTACTATTGAGCATCCCAATATATTTATAAGCTAACCCGCGGAGCCAAGAACCTCCAGTTATTCACATACGCTCATGTTAGCTAAATATATTTCTTAATTTTTCGACAAAGCAGACTCAATATCATTTCATGTTGTTATCTGCTTTGATTATTATATTAAACGTAATGTGGAGTCAAGAGACAGTGCTATTTGTCTGAAATGATGAAAAATATATCTATAAAAGCTGCAAAAAAATTAAAATTTTGTTATTATAGAAACTTCAACGGGATTTGATAATTTGTCCATGTTTACTTTTTCTCTGTATTTCATAACTATAGCCACTAAAATCAAAATGGCAGCCACACCAGTACTCAATGTAGAGGTCCAAAGAAACATTGTGTAGGTACCAGTTACATCCCGGATAATCCCTGCAAAGATAAGATACAAAATTAATTGTTCTGTTCTCATTACCTAATGACACAGGTTAAGGTGTAATGATACGCATGCGGTGATTAATTTTCTGAAGAAACAAATATGGATTCTAAAGGACCTGATAATAAATTTGCAAAGTATCAAGATCAAAACATATTTGAAAGCAAAATAATCATATTTACGACATAGAACACTAGTGAACACTAGTGTAATCCGATAGGCGATTACTCGATTCATTATTAGCTTTTACTGAATATGTCTTGTGAGATACATGAAAAGTTACAAAATGCACTCTGTTGATCTGGTTGGGAAGTAAAATTTAAATTTCGAATGTATTTGCCAAAGTTACTAAAATATTGGTGTGATAGTTGACATGTACTGCTGTACATGAAAACATAGTGAAAATAATTACGAAAATAAAACTAATAAATAAAATGACTTTTAAAACCGGTATTAAAACAGAACACATTTGTTAATATATAAACATTATCTCTAGAGGCCAACGTCCTCTACAACTTCCATCGGCATCCAAGAATCTTCTAATCGAAATTACAAAAGTTGTATTAAATATGTGAATAGCAACTCAATAGATAAAAATAGAAGAAAAAACTTGTTCCTGCCCTCTATACATCGAAGACGTCTATTAGCTCATTATGAAGCTTCAGAACTTCAATATCTTCTTTTTGTTGGTACATATCGAAGTTTCAATTTAGAAAATTCTTAATACTTTTGGAGATATATATCTAGCTACGTCATTATTTATGAAGGAATAAATCTAGAAGTAGGGAATTAATGGTGTGTTTCACATTTGTTATCAGCGATACACGGTTAGCTAGACTGTTTGTTAAAAAACAATAACAATACTGTTTTTCTAGTCCAACAGCAATGCCTCAAAACAACGGAGAGTGGAGATTCGAGTAAAGTCCCTGTCTTCCAGGGGACAATCATCTGCTGAAGCACCCATAATCCAGCCCATTGATGTAGCTTCGCATCCAATTAATAACGTTGTAAATAGGTGACTGATGGGTGTCTATGTGGCACTAACAACAGTATGACCGACAAACAAATATTGATAAATTACTGAGAATTATTATGTGGACATGCTTGAACGTCTTATAAAGATTATATCGAATTTTCCACATACGCTGTTCAATTTTAATCTGCAGATCTGTTTTGGTTTTTTTTGTCAGAAATGCCAGCCAAATACTATATTTATTCCAAAAATTTCTGCTTTTTCCAGTTATTGACTGTTGAAGAGGTGAACTTTTATGTACCTTAAAGATTGGAAATAAATTTATTATGCATGTCACTTTAAAATAAAAATATCAATGATAATGTTTTAATACCATTTAAAAAAAAAATGTTCTCTATTTGATTTTGGATTTGGGGTGGGTGGGGTTCTTTCCTGGTTGTTTTTGTTTTTTTTTCTTAGATCTCCTGCGCTCACTTGACTCTACAGTCATACAATAGTGATGTGATGTGAATGTGATTTTTAACACGGCTTTAAAAATTGTTCAGTCATATCGCTACGATGTCTGCAGTGTGGCAGTTTATAGTGATATCTAGCACTAGGGCATCATGCCGCAAACATGTGGCATGTCCCACCCAGTCACATTATCCTGAGGGGCCCCGAGTGGCCTAGTGGTCTAAAGCGCTGTCCGTTACGGATCACTGCCATCTCACCTCTGTCTGCGTGGGTTCGAGTCTAGGATTCGGCGAATGTGGATATGTGAGAAAGCTTGCCTGTAGCTTCTCATGGGTCGGTGGTTCTTTCCGCGGATTTCCCGGTTTCTTCCTCCACCAGTAATACTGGCCGCCATGAATAGCCTACCGTGTGCTGAAAAATGGCGTTAAGCACAACAACTACAACTACCACATTATCCTCACCAGGCCTACCAGTCTTAACACGAACCTCTTAATGCTGATTCGTCAAGCGAGGCAGCTGTTAGTACCATTTTGTCAGTATTTGGTATGACTAGAACGGGGATAGAACCCACGACCTCCCGCATCCGAGGCGGATGCTCTAACCACTATGCCACCGGAGTGGTTGTTATAGAATAGTTGCTTAGTGATTTTATTTTTAGAATAAGTCTATGTACATAAAATCGCTGTCATCGTGTGCAAAAATAAGGGTTAATTCTAGTTCAAATATATAAAACAATTTGATTATTCATACATAACAAGAATTTCTTAAATGTAAGCAGTCATAGAATAGTTGCTTACATTTAAAGAATGTTTGTTATCACCTACCGAACTGTAAGTTAAGATATAAATTGAATTAGTCAATTTTAAATTCCGTAGATTTATGTACATGATTATATTTGCAGAGTTCCATATTTAAACATCAAGACCACGTTTTGATGCAACCAAGATAAATATAAAGAGAATTACTAAAAAAAAATGTCCAAACTTAAGATTATTTTCCAGTGGATCAATTATTATTTAATGCTACAATTCCGATTTGGGAGAATACATTGAGTATACACTTCTTTAGACTGACTCTTTGACAGTTCACCCCAAAATCACCAAACTAGTCTTGCAGAGAAAAACATTGTGCCAATCATATATCTAATGTCCATAATCGTAACTAACCATCATAATCGTGCACGATAACAATTCTACAAATACAAACAACGAGATATAGCCATTACTTAATCTACCTTCTAATCAGCAAATATTAGTGGGTACGATACTGCGCCATTTTCAGTTCATTTTGTGATTCACAATCAAATAACAGGTTTCGAATTTCTGCATTAAAAATTGTGACATCGGGATATATCACTGTTAACGATTATTCTTTTTAGCACTAGATGGATGTGCCTATGTATCTCACAAAATGTTAACATATGCGCACCAAGACTTTCCAAGTCCACAAAACATAAACTTTCATCCGGGTATGTAGAAACTGCCTTATATACAAGATGTTGACTTTAATTCCATTGCACATTAATTAACAAGTCTCATAAAAAAAGAAAGCTATCCCGTATAGTACAGTATCGTTGGTATTTGCATCGATGCGGCTCAGAGAGAGAGAGAGAGAGAGAGAGAGAGAGAGAGAGAGAGAGAGAGAGAGAGAGAGAGAGAGAGAGAGAGATTAACGTGAATTTGCATGCAAAATTTTATTCTTCCAAATGATTGCAAAACCACATCTACTTCTTTATCTCCATTAGCAAAAGGTATTTTGCCCGTGTAGATGTATTTGTACTAACCACTATAAACTATTAGACAAAGGCATCATTATCTTTTATGTTGTCTATATTTCTATACAGCCACTCGTGACGGTGCAGATAAAGCACCAAAACAGCTAGCTACACCATCGTCTCTCGAAGACGGACGCAGGCCAACTACATTTCTAGAGAGATACTTGAATGTTCTTGTTCTTCTTGGCTAGCGAAAAAAAAGTCATGACATGTGCTAGTTGTTCTTTTTTGGGGGCTGTGCACTCCCTCACTATATGGTCTTTTATTACAATACGGTTTCTGCTATAACACAAGCAATGTCAATAATCCGATTTCTGTTTGTAGAAGTAACTTTATCTGCATCGTACTTAAAACAAGTGTCAATGTTTCCGTTGATCATCATAATACTGACTGAGTACGCTGAATTATGAAATATACATTACAGTAGAATGCGCCTAATTATGTAATATAAATCACATCATAGACAATGAAATGTGTGTTGAACGAAATAAGCAGAACGAGTTACAGGTTTACAGAACAAAACTTGGTGTTTGTGCATTACTAACGTAGCAGTTTACCTTTCTGCACATCATTTGTATGATCATAAAAACTCTAAGAATAGTATTAATTAGGCGTATGACCGAGCTAGTAAAACTTGAAAGTTATTTTACTGGGATTGCAACATTTGTATTAAGTTAACCCTCTTCAGGAACGAAATATGTATGCTATGATGTTGGATCTTACCTGAAATGGGTCCTACTACTACGTTTCCTACTCCCATTGACGCAAATACAATGCCAAGCCCAAAAGAGAAACGCTCAGATCCAATAATTTTCAATGTACCAATAGACATCGCTGTAACTGTCGCACCCATTTCAAATCCTAGAATGGAGCAAGCGATTACTATAGTCCAAAACTGTTCTGCAAACTGTATTGTTGAAAACGAGAGGACTGACATACACGCCAGAAGAAAGATTAACAACAAAGAACTAATTCTTGGTATTTGTTTTAAAAATCCAAACGATAGTCTTCCACAAATGTTGCAAGCACTGTGAATAACGAACGCTAGTCTAATATTTCCTTCTGTAAATCCTTGACTTTTCATTATGTCCACAAACATTATTATAAACCCACCGTGCGGAACATAAATAAATGTAATGCCAAATACAAATAATAGGAATATTTTGTTTGTCAAAACTGGATAAAATTGCATGAAGAAATTTGGTTTTCTACTCATTCCAGTGTTATCATTTGGTAACTTGCATACACTTTGTGAGGTTTCCGTTGATGTAAGCAAATCAGTATTCCAAAGTATCGATAGAATAGAACAGTTAAACAGAACAGCTCCCATGATTAAAAAGGCCCCACGCAATCCAAACGTATTAACACAGCCATTTAGGACATATGTGAATATTATTCTTCCTACGCCTGATGAAGTTGCTTGTACGGCGAGAGCAATTTGTCCATGTTTCCCAGGAAAATAATAAATCAAGGTTCTGCTTACACTTAAAACAACCAAAGAACATCCTATACCTGAAATGTAAACAGAAAGCGTTGTTTTGTCATTGTAAGAAACAAAAGGTAGCTACGACAAAAATAAATCTGAGTTCATTGTGCTTGGTCCGTCAGATTCTTTAATTTATAACAAGTTGGCTTCAGAATGCATGCTTTGCGTGCTTCCATGATACAGTTCTAAGAGAAGCATTTAAAATGTCCATGCAACTTGTTTAATTTATTTAAAGGGATGTGATTCTGATGTTAATGTTAGTTGCTTTCGTTCAATTACCGCGACTGTTATACTTTTGCTCAATATTTAGCTCCCAAATCATTCATAAATAAACAGTTCGAACAGAAAATATCTCAACAAAATGCATACGAAAAAAATGATAATGTGAAGGTGGAAAGGTAATTTATGTTCTAGCACAACAAAATGAATAAAATATGCTCTTTACTTGGTGGTGTTACATTTCTATGATGAAAATATACGTCATTGAAATTCACAATGTGGTCATCAAAAGCAACTATCAAAGCTGAGGAAATGCATATGGCATAGTATAATATAGTAAAGACATGATAAAATCAAGTATGACGTCGTCAATTCCAGTAATGAGTGTAGATACCATGGTGCATAAGAGAACATAAAAGGAAAACAGGTGGTTATACAATGGGGCAGTCATTGGAATTTATCATTGTGGGACCCTCTGGCCTACTAGATAGGAATGGAACATTGATGGGACTGTACAGGCATAAAGGGAATTGAACAGGGGTGACAGAACACTGTGGGTAACAACAGCATCAATGTTGCAAGTGGCTGACCTAAATTGGACGGAACAGTGAAGCATGGGGTTAGCCCGAATACTCGCTCCTATAGGGACAAAACGATACATAGACTTAAAGACATAGAGACGTGTGTAGAGACACAGACAGAGACATATACATATTAAACAAACATAGATTGATGGATATAAATCTGTCACAAAAAAAAACATCGATCAAATAGATTTTAGACAAGAGAGAATAAATAATGGAGGGGCCCTGAAAAGGGTCATTTGTTTTTTCTTTGTTAACTCCATTCGGATATTTGAAAGGAAATTGCACGGATATTTTTCTGTTCCTCAAACTTTGTCTGACTTCTGGACCGTAGATCAAGACTCGTCTTATACAGCTTTGTTTCTACACCTAGATTATTCTTTTCCAAACAGTCATCTCTCTGATCTTGGAAATTATCCATGACGGTCTGCATGCATGGGATGGATCGGGTTTAACATTATCGACGATAGTATGGTAGACAATTCCACGTTGTCCACATCTTGTGACTAGAACGAGTGAATGGGCTAACATGAACCGCAGTTGTTTATATTGGAAGAGCGGGTTGAAACGGATTGAGATCCTTCACCAATCCTAACACACGTTACAAAGTTCAGTCATATAGTGGAGCCTGTCAATGCAAAAATAGTTGTTTGTGAAGTCACATTCCCTATATAGGCGGGCTAGCGTCTGTGTTCAGTGAATCAGTGCGACAGAGTTAGAACATGATGGAAATTTAGAAGAAAATGAATTAAATTCCACCTGCCATGAAGACAAATAGTGATGACATAGTAGCGGATACTGAAACAAGCATAATCATACTTTCATAAGAGAACGATTTTAATTGGGAATTAAAATATTTTCTCTCTTCACAAGAATTTCTTCTGGTATCAGCACCTTCGCCGCTTTCTACTTCCTTCCCGTACATCGAGAATTTTAAACAGAGGAAGAAAGAAGAATTGGAGAAATGTATGCAACATCAGAAAAAAACAGCACAAGTCTTTCTCATACAACAGCAACAGTGAGAAGAATAGCCAAGAAGAAAACGACAGGAAGAAGAGGAAGCAAAGAAGAAACAAGGTCTAGGAGAGAAGGAGGACGGTGAAAGTCAAAAGGTGGCGGTACTCTTAGACATTTTGGCAGAGTTATGGAGTCAGAAACAAATGTATCAGACTTCTTCAATAATATGACTCCCCCCGAGCCAAACACTCCAATCCCGTCCACACAGTTACGACACGCGAGATACCAACACTAGTGATTTCTACCAAATCATCGACAGCAACAGGTCAAAAAGTATGCCTTGCCCATGGCAAAGGGATAAGACAGTTCAGACTGAAACCTTCCCGTTCCTTAGTTTGGTTTTGAAAACAAAGCAAAAAAAAAAAAACTCAAAGATCATTTCCTCTTCCAACCACCTCTCTCGAAAAAAGACTTCTCAGTGGTTTCCAAAATAAAGAAAATCTAGAAACCTCGGTCACTTTGGTCTGTCTCGCAAATCATCAACATAACATCCCTTCATCCACATTTATCCCTCAAACTGATTCGTGCTATCTAGGGCATTAGTATCGAGAAAACTCCACAAATAGGTGATCGAGGCTTAGACGCCAGACATAGAGAAATCTTAAAATGGTTTTCGGTAACAGAACATCAACCACTTCAATGCATCATTTACATCCATCATCAACCAAACCTGTTTTAAGAGAAACAAATTAGCTTTGACACAACTGGCAGATCACAGCATCGACACACAAACCGAAAAGCAAATCATTTTGATACCTGGAAGTCGCATTTCTCCAGGTATCATCATTCTCTCTCTCTCTCTCTCTCTCTCTCTCTCTCTCTCTCTCTCTCTCTCTCTCTCTCTCTCTCTCTCTCTCTCTCTCTCTCTCTCTCTCTCTCTCTCTTTCTATCATTATTAAAATGGAATTCCAATGCTATAAAAGTTGTCCCCTAGGAACAGCCACTCCCCGACCCAAGAGTACCCAGAAGAGAAAGAGCAATGGTGTTAAGACCAGCTCAAAGCTCCAGAAAAGGAAATGTCATATAAAAAGGGAAAAAAGACCCAAGAAAAGATCCCAGAAAACAATGTCTTCTCAATCCAAAGGCACTACAGTCCTAACACAACCTTACATTTGAAAGCATCAACTTTTGTCGACGGTGACTGCTTCTCCAGCAACCTCAGATTCTTCCACTTTCTCGCTACTAGTGATGCCTGCCAAACCCAATTTGACACATTTTTTCCCCATTTGATGCAAACATAGAAACCCCTGTCTCAAGGAACGTTTTATCCAGGGGTGACAAACTCTTCCTTAGCCGCAGTGCCTACTTCTAACAAAGTACCTGCCCCCATAAGCAAAGTCCAAAAGAGATATAGCACTTTACGGAGTTTACTGGATTTATCCAAGAAAGAACTGTCCCGATTTAGTCCGTTGCGAAACCCTCCACTATGTGTGATGTCTTTCATTAAGTTGGTACTACGGACCACAATCAATGGCAACTCATTCCACTATACAAAAGATTTGGAGTACACGATTGGTGTCTCTTTTTTGTCCTCCGGAACAAACAAAGATGTTACCTAAAAGAAATGCACACCACCACAATAGCAATTCCCATGTCCGAAAAGGAAAAGTAAATTAAAAACGTCATTCTCGCTGTTGGGCCACACATCAGCAACAAAAGGTAACCCAAGCATCAACGTCTACCCTAACAAAGACACCATCGTGCAAAGAAAACGATGAGCAACCAAATGGAGGAATGTTAGGTTATAACATAAAAGTCGTCACATTTTCGAGACAGCGATAGTCAAAGAGATTCTCATAAAGACTGCTTACACTCCATTCGACCTCCTTTATAGATAAGATAAAAAGGTGTGCCAAGTCATCGAAGTCAATATACTTTTTGTGTGTGCAACAGAGCAAATAAATGTCACACACACATACACCAGAAATCATTCCTTTTATAACCGCAAAAGAAAGAAAAGAAAAGGATTACATCCTCGTTTAGTCAAATATTGGGACGTGTTGTCCTTCATGTCCTAAGTCCTTCAGTCCAAGCAAAAACAACACATTTAAATAGCCTCTAACGACATGGTCTAAGCATCTGCGAATGATGCTTGAATGTCTTGACATCAGAAAGAATGCTTAGGCAAGTCAAAAAGAAAAGAACCATCGGCCAAAAGAAAAAGATGTTTGTGCAAAGCGAGTGATTTATGCACCTGTTGTTATCACCCTTGTTAAAAGGACTAATGATTACAGAGCTACTGACGAGATTTGCTTCACAAGTAATTGGTCAAACATAAAATGTGTAGGAAGATAAATGGGACCTCGGGGGTCAAAAGATCATATACGTGACTTTTTGATTCTGATGAAAGGAATAATTCTGACTTTAGTGCCTTTAAAAGATGGAGGGAATATGTTTATGCGTCAACAAACCCTCACGTAATTTGACGTCTTAGCACACCTGATTAAAGCGCACAACCAATAGTACCAACTGTTCATGGGATGTGACCTCCTGACAATGAAGTGACAGTCTTTGAGTGCCTGCTTAGTACGGCTCTGACTGTGGGTGTCCCACAAGAAAGATGGAGTGATGATGACGGGAGAATGGGTACCCATTTCGTACAACCAAACGTACTTTTGACATAAGTTACTTATCTATCTGGGCCATCGGATTGTTTCTTGTCACAGGATGAATGCATTGCTTGTCATACTGCCTTCTATAAAATTGGAAAAGATGAATGGGAAATTGTTAAAAGGAAAGTTTTACTTGCTCGAGTTACAATGAGTGACCAAAGATGAAGACGAAGTGTACAAGGTTGAAAGCATTCTCGATCGAATAACCCGTAAAATGGGTAAATATCCTGTCAAAGAAGTCAAAGTACATTGGAAAGGATATCCGCCTAGTTTTGAATCTTAGATCGACGCTTCGCATGTCATTGACTATAAAATAAATTGATCATCATACCATTTAACACACTTTCAACCATCGAAATGGCTGATTATTCTCCGAGTTCTTCTCTGCAGGATCTGTGAAAGACACCCCTGTGGGTGTGATGTGGAAAACGTGTGCCTAAAAGACAATCCTTCTTGTTCTAACAAATCTTTGTAGCATTTTGTGCAAAGGTGCTGCCATTGCCAAACTATGTTTGCAACAAGGAGACAAACAAGTGTGGACATTTTGTTGAGCAGTTGCATCGTTTTCCTTTCTGGTCAATCTTTGCCTGAAATGTTCTAACGGTAACAACGTGAGTCTTGCATCCATCATCAATCACCCTACCAACAGTCACCACCGAAACAACAAAAACCCTCTTTTGGACACTACTCTGACCTGAAGTGATCCCACTGACAGTAGATTTCTAGAATTATAAATAAACAATTTTACTTAACTTTACCCATTGACGGTTGCATGGATGTGTTTCCCAACAATACCTTAAGCTGTTTCATGGTCAAATTATCACAGGCCATCCATTTGATTCACGAAGCCCATTATGAAGCGACTTTGTTGAAATGATTCACCCTACACAAATCAAAATCATCACTGAAAATAATCAAAATATTGTTGATGTCTAAATTATGAACGACCAAGTGCAACAATACTTGAATGGAAAATCTTTAGATGCTCGATGAAAAGAGAAACGATCAGAGTTTCATGATAATTCACGGTACATCTGTATGTTGACAATTCCTGCAGACCATTAATTTAACTGTCAAAATCTCGTAGATACGATTGCTGTCAAATTCAATGTTCTCTTCCGCATTGGACGAAACGAAGTGTCACCATCGAGTACTATAAAGTGGCTCGTCGCCTCCTAAAAAAAGCTTCGCATGCCAAAACCTAGTTTATTAAAGGTTGTCTTGAATTCTTTAACAATTTGTGCGGATACACAACAAGATGGTCAAGAATCCACTCCTCATGACAACCATTGCCAACAACTTGAATTTTACGAAGTATGTTTTGGTTTCCTGGTAGAATGCAACCATTGATTAAATCTGATCTTTGTGTACTCTGATGTGGTGGAGTATAACGTTGTGGGACAAACAACTGCACCGTTACCTAGATTCTTTCTTTTAAAAGTGTATTCTGCCACAAAGAATGGCGAGGAAGGTTAAAACACCTATCAAGTGAATATATACATCATCATTATTTGCCTGTAAGTAAGTCGTATTTTGACAATTTCAACATGATTGCTATGAAAGGAGATCTGGGACAGAATATTCCATTCAAAAATAGGCAAAGTCATAGTGAATCTCCATTTTCGAGAAAGATTATCTAACAACTTAAACGTCATGATGCCTCATGTGTACAGTGGCATCGCTCGATAGCGATGACATGGTTTAGGAGATATGCTGAAATCGGTGTTTTCTTCCGTGGCCCCCATTTTGAAACCGATGGTAACAAGATGATTGCAATGCTTGAAAGATGCTGGTTTGGCGTAATACAAAGAATTTCTTTACAATGCCATCATAGAAAAATAAATCCCCAATTAAGTCTTTTAGAGAGCAGGCTTAAATATATTGCTTAAAACTGCAAATACATTTTGTTCCGACGAGAAACACTATAATTGCCATGGACGCTGCCCAGTCTGGCATTCCTGCTTCCCTTATGCCATAGGAAGATTAATGTAGAAAGAGATGACAAAGACATCCTTTCAGAGGTCTTCGCACGCATGGATCATGAAAGACCATGAAAAGAAGATCCGTCGGAGAATTGGATGTTTTTGATTACTAAACAGAAAATGATGCACCGAAGGAATTGCGAATGTTCCTACTTGAAAGTGGATCTCTTTGCCATATCATCCACTTTGATGACAATGCAAGTGTAGAATTCCATCCTATCTCCTATTTGACAACCTCATCCCCACAAAATTTGAAATCAATGGACAGCCCTAAGATTGTTTTGATCTGATCAGCAGTTTCTTGTACCTGAAAGTCAAAGTTCTCGATCCAATTGGAAATGATATTGGCGGCAATCAGGAATTAGCTCCCGTCAACAAATTAATTCATCCCTTATTCAACGAAGTGGATTTTCACATCACTAACAACGTGGTCAGTATCAGAATGGATATTTACCTTTTCCGAGCGTACCTAGAAAATCTCCTGAATTTGGAAATGAAGCCAAGAATATCCATCTGGATGCTTGGGTAGTATGGAAACCTGACATGATAGGCAAATTTAAAGTCAAAGATTTGATTACAGATAAAAAAAAGCTAACCACAAGGTAGGATTCAACGACCGACGCAACAAACTCAAAGACGGGCAGGATGCAGAACTGATGGATCCTTTGCATATAGACGTTTGGTTACAAGAGAAGTGTTTGCTGAACGGAATAGATATCCGCTGAAGACTGGATCACAGCAGTACCGCTTTCCCTTTGATGACTGGTGTTGCCAATTACAAACAGATTCAGTGAAGAAGCAGACTTAATGTGCGACGCGTGGAAGTCTTATTTATAATGGGAAACGACGTCAGTCACACTTTGAGCAGAACGACCGCTAAATATCGATACAACGAGTGGTAGTAAAATCTTTCGCCATTGCCACTGGACTAATATCCAATATCAAATTTTACTCCAGACCAAGGCAATAACGAGGGACACTTCCCACGCTACAAACGTTTGTCAGCTTTGTAACAAGATAACTGAGTTTGGGATTTTACGGATTAACAACAAAACACCACTAATGGAAATGCAATGCAATAATTAATGTTATAGAAATTAGGAAACGATGCATGATGGATATGGGCGTATATGAGTCCAAATATTGGACGAATTAACATAATTAATACGATCCAACTAATTCAACAAATACAAAACCCTTGAAATAGCCCACGGCCAAAATATTATATGTATGGAGCAATGTATATACTTCCTTTAATTTTACTCTTTGCTACCAGTTCCACTGGCAAATCAAGCAACGATTATTCGTTGTCACCTGACCACCATTGATTCAATGGCTTAGACAATTAGCGCCCACCACTTTGGTCTGCAACGTCCCAATACACCCAACCTGACTAGCAACGATCAGCATAGATCTCTCCAAACATCGTTGGAATATTCAAAGCACTCGATGTAGCTCGAAAACACATCTACTCACAACACAGCTCAGCACTGCACATGCAATATACACAGCTCTACACAGCACACGTAACTCTACACAAATGTACTTACAGCATACGCAGCTCTACACAGTTGTACACACAGCATAGCACAGCTCTACACAGATGTACACACATCATAGATACAGCATACGAAGCTCTATAGCTGGAGATATATAGGTTTCAAAGTAGAACTCCGATTGAAAAAACGGTCCGTAATCACTGTTTCAAAATAATGTGGAATATACATCGATCACTCTCGGGTATCGTTGTACACGAAAAACGAAACCCAAGTAGATTTGCTTAATAAAGAAATAATTTTATACAAATCCGTTACAAGCTTCGTGTGGAACTTCAGTTTGATACTTACTACCCGAGACGGTGAACATCATCTTGTATGCCGAATTCGACAATACTCTAGACATTACAAGTTTGAGATAAATCATTCAAGACTATTAAAAGCCCATAGAAGATTCCTATACCTCATTGAAAGGTAGAAAAGCTTTGGAAATGGAATTGGAGGTTATCGTGAAAGTAGAACCATCCACTATAAAGGACTAAGACGAAAAGGTGATGGTCATGACTATAGTAGCCAGAACAATGACATTTAGTCTCCTGTTTTGCCGAACATCTTGCCTTAACAACTAAAGGGTTTGGCCAAGAAATATTGATATGGATGACTAATCGATCCTCCCAGTCAAATTCAACACGATAAATGTCTGATGATGAGTCAAGAAGAAATATTGCCTGACTATTGGGGTGAGGCTTGGGGAAACTCGGAAGAAGCATTGATATTAGGACTTGTGTGATCCTTCGTTTCATTGACTTCTATAGAGTTACATCGCATCGAATCTTCTTGGCACAGAGTATGGAGACGAAGTGATGAGACGATTACTTGACTGAGATTTAAAAGCATAAGGTCAGGATTGATTTGATGACTTATCATTACATATGAAAAATTTTATACAAAAAAAAACAAACAAAAAATGGATACCTGGTAACTTTATTTCCTTTTGAAGAAAGTTCGCACACCGCTTCTTGGAATCCTGTCATGTGCTCTAAAGATGAACTGCCTCATCACAAACCTAAAGATCATCAAGCTTATATAATGAACACGGACGACAGTCATCTATCTGGAACCCATTGGATGGCTGTCTACCTTTCCCCACGAGGCCTGTGTGAAGTATTTTGAATCACATGGATTACCACCTTCAGAAGACGATATCTTCGACTTTATGAGAAGAAATGCCCGAACATGATTCAATTATATCACATTACAAGACTCAGATTTAATGGTGTGTAAACAATATTGTGTGCATTGTCTTCATCAATCAGTCTTGGATATCCTAATGAAATATGGTTATATTTTTATTATGATTCTTCTAGATACGATAAAAAGACATGGTTTTTTGACAATTATGGATATATTTTGTCTTTGCTAGGAAACGTAATGTACATCAATGGCCAAATGACCTCCATCAATGCAAGTCTAATTTGACTTCAAAATGTTAAGAAATCTTCCAATATGTGTTATTACATATCGTATGAATTGTTATAATATTTGTTGATTAATTGTGGTTTGATACAAAAATGTTGTCCAAAAAAGTATTGTCATTGGTTTGAATTAATTATTTATCATTTATTCCTGCTCTCTGACTTCACGCTATCCCTCACCTGAGATGGGATATCACGTTCCTACCCAACAACCGTAGGGATGTTTTCTATCATGTATGTGCTTGAGCCGTATAAAGCCTTGCTGTAACTAGACTGATCAAAAGTAGATACTAGCGCAGAATAACAGATGCTAACAGGCGAACTTCTGCTCCAACTACGCAGAACGGAACTCCAATTCAAATATGCTGCAAGGATCTCCACCCTACCCGACAATAACCCCGTAAAACAGGCACTAAGAAAACGTAACATCAAATTTCACAAATAAAGGTACAACACCCACCCGCTTACCACAACAAATACATGAAATACTAACCAACCAGCCACAATTAAACCCCGAAGCAGAAAATCACCACATAAAGATCTAACACCATGGATAAATCAAGCCCCAAAAATAAACTTGGAACTCAGAGAAACTGGTAACAAATTCATAAACCCCTGGAAACTACTCGCCAGTATACAAAACCTATTAGAAAACCAATACAAATACTATACACATATTTACAATGACGGCTCTAAACAAACAGAAACAAATACTACATCAGCAGCAGTGGTCATCCCATCCCTAAGTCATAAAACAATTGCTAGCTTACCTGATGGGTACTCTATCTTCACCGTTGAACTATGGGCCATTAATCAAGCCACACATTGGATCCAACTCCAGACTAACCAATATTTCTTAATAATATAGGACTCCCTAAGTGTACTACAAGCACAAAACTCAACAAAAAACACAACTCGAAACAATACCCAAGAACAAGGAAAGACAGTGGAATTCCTATGGGTAACATCGCACACACAAACAACATCGCCTTACAACTAACCAACATAACAGACATTGGATACTGCATCCAGGAAATGTACTCCTTCATTAAAACTACATAAACAAAAAATGGCAATTACTATGGGATACAACCGAGGTAAACACAAACTACACGAAATTGAACCAAAAATTAGCAGCGGCCCTAAACACGAATGAAAAACCTAACAGAAGAACCCAAAACTAAGACCGGGATGGAAACAACTAAGGAAATAACTTTCCTAAAGAATACAACACACAAGAAGTAATAAATCAACATATCAAATCAAGGGGGTAGGAAGCTCTACCTACCCCTATAAACCCCATTTCCCTCCGGACAGGCGCATGAGCAGAAGGTTGATAACCACTGCTTCCCCAACCCCCATTAAATAATTAAACATTGGGCTTTCCTCTGGCCACTTTAGAACAACAACCATTGCATGGTCCTAAAGAAAATGATTGGAACGATTACAAACTCAATATGATATCTACCTAAGGCCACAAAAAAATTAAAAGGTCACCAAGACCTAACAATTGGACGAACGTTTCGAACCGTCTATACACCAAATACCAAAAATAAAACTGGAAAATATACACTTAAATACAAAAATTCAAACACATATAAACTGAAACGTATGTGGCAAACACATGTTTGACATGATAGGGAAATCCCAACATATGTAGGAAACCGGACACAATTACCATATCCAATATTAAATAAACTTGATAATACTTGCAAAGGTGTATCTGGTAACAGACAACGATCGTTTATACTATCATATCTGCAATTATGAATAAAAATATCTGGGACTGCCAATCTGAAAAGATGTAATTAGTCAATAGCAATACTCAATTAAGAACCAACCAAAATACAAGAAGAAAACAGATGAAGGTTTAATGAAACCACAGATCCAAGATGAAAGATGAAGACATACAGAAAAGATTAATAATAACTTTCAATCAAGCCATTAAATAAAAGGCAGACAGGAAGCTCTACCTGCTGCCTCATAATCCCACAACCCCGCACTCACACATCAAAACTACTACAGACATAGCAGCTGTAATGGCAGTTAACTATATCTTTGCTTTTGGAATGGCAGTCTTAATCAACTCTTCTCATTATGCAGTCGTGTTGGCGTATACGACTAAAGGTTGCATGCAGGATTGTAGTTGTTTGGTGTTTGAGTGATTTTATGTAGTTGCAGATGAAAACGACTCTACCTGTAAAAGGCGCAAGATGCTACAGTTATGTCTCTATGCGAACTGGAAGCCGAACAAAAACGGAAAGACTTACTGTAGGTCTCCTCTCACATACACCTCCAAGGAAATGACAGAGCGGATGCTGCGGCCAAAATGAGCCTGACCTCCCAAGCTATCCAAACCCTTGACTATAGTATTAAGGAAATGTACAATATGATATCCACCGCAATCAACAAGTCGTGTCGACAACATTGTTAAACCAAAACTAATGTCAGAACACTTTACGCAACCCAAGGGAAAGTACGGAGGGGAACCACTGACCCATCCTGGTTTACACCACGGGAATTACAGACAATAATACGACTCAAAACCGGAAAGACTCATCCGAACCAGACATACCACGAAAATCAACATCAACAACAACTGTCCCACATGCCAAACACCGGAGATCCTAAGCCATATTCTCAATGACTGCCCTGACTACTCCACTCAAAGGGACCGATTCCGTACCATCTAAACAAAAATGGGATAACTAAAAACGCACCCGATATACCTCAGTGCCAAAGATAATAGCAACCTGGAACAAACATACTATAATATCATCACCTACCTCAGAGAAATAAACAAGTGTCAGCATATATAACCTACTCACCAACACTACAACAGAAACGGTAAGTACAATACCAAAAAGAGGACAACAAAAATCTTTCTTTAAGCAGCAATGGACGAAGCATAAAATAACCAACTCATACAGACACATACAGACCAACGACAAAAGACGAGACCGGACACGACCCGACTATGACAGCGAATATTTAACCAGCTACTAACTTGACAAACCGGATGAAACCAAATAACAAGACTACGATTAAACAGTAAAAACGGCAATTGAATAGTCTGAACAGTCGTACAGAATCACCATGAGGGCACCTTAAAAACCGCCTACTCACGAGAATATCAGCGGACCACTATTCGTCAGCGTATGAGCAAGGAAAGACGAAGGAAACCAACCTGACACCAACAGTGAGTTTAGATATACAAACCCACCACTCCAGAAGGCAGAAACAAAATTTTCACCGGCTACCTCAAAAGATGTACAACAGAAATGATTATAACCAAAACTTCAAAATTTCTTGTGCCCAGCCAGGCACACCAGAAAAGAATATTAACAGAATTCGCCATCAGCTAACTCAAGAGTTTGCCCAGGTAGCACTACCTGGCACCACACAATGTTCCCACCCCAGGACACATCCACCAACACGATAAACGTCAAATAAAGGTAACAATATAGCACACAGGAAAAGCAAAACAAGGGACTGACCAGAACAAATCTTTCCCTGAAGTCCCACAAAATCCCTCCCACACACACAAGTCAAGCTCAAAGTAAGAGGCAGTCCAGGTGGCCCAAGGCCTGCTGATCCACAAACCCCACTCCCAGCAAACAACGAAAATCCCCCGCATACAAATAATAATAATAATAATAATAATAATAATAATAATAATAATAATAATAATAATAATAATAATAATAATAATAATAATAATAATAATAATAATAATAATCACAATCATAATAATCACAATCATAATAATAATCCTAATAAATACATATATGTAAAAAAGAGAACCCGGCCTCATCTCACACTGACAATAACAACTCCGTCTGCAGTTTGGCATTCGAAGACACGCACAACTCCCAAGATCCTTTGGCAGGCGGTCTACATTCAAACCAGATTAACACATCGGTGATAACAAATGAAGGATGGTTCACATCCAGCTTATTGGGACTACTTTAGTACCTTATAAGTACTCTCAGTACGCGAAATTTCAACGAAAAGTTATTTTAAATTCACAACTATAAATATTTGGCTAATTGCTTAGGTGGCTAACACAATTTTAGTATAGACGCACCCGTAGGTACAACAGGTGAAAATTCGACCATACAGCCTGCCCAGTTTAAATAAAGCAGGTTAGACCTACTTTGGTGACGGTTCGGGTAGCCCGCGGCGAGGGTCTGTGGTGGGTCTGCCGTAGGTAAAAGATGTATGCCTAGAATGATAAAAGGCCCAGCTAGGGGCCAAGTGCCCTCTTAAAGAGACTGCCGGCAAATAGGGCCGCAAACAATCGCACAATGCCAAGGAGTGAAGTACGCGACTATAAAACCTAGTCAGTCAGTCAGTTAGCCTGATCAAAGTGCCCAGTCTTGGGCCAAGAGCCCAGCCTGGTTCTATATTCAATCGCAAAGCACACTGTGCATAGGCGGCTATAATCTTATATGGCCTAGCCGAACCATCAATTAGTGTCTCGTCAACCTATGAAAATGGCTTCTAATTTAGATAAATTGAGTGAAGCCCACGTGAATTTACATCGTATCAGGTAAAACCTGCTACCCAAGGCTGAGGAGATAGAGAATGTTAAGATGTTAAAAGTAGCCCAAGACCTGATAGAAGAGGTCTTAAGAATAACAATTTACGGAAGTCTAAGAGAAGACTGAGAGAAATGATAAAGTAGGAGAAAAAGAAATGGATGAAAAGGAGGGAAAGGAACAGATAAGAAGATCAAATAAGAAATGATGAAAGAAGAAGAAAACGAGAAGAGGATTCATGAGGAGGAGAAGGAGAAGGAGGAGGACAAAGATAACAAAAACAAGAAAAATAAAATTGATGTGGAGCTGAAAAGGTGATTTTGAAAAAGAAGAAGAGAAGACAAAAATTAGAGGAACAAGACAAAGAAACCCTTAAACCCTATTCAGTGCCATTCCTTTGCTTCGACAAATAATACCTATTATCTCTTGCCGAAAATATTATAGTCTGGTTTTTGTATGATAGATTTATGTCCATCCATCTATGTTTGTGTAATTTGTATATGTCTCTGTATATGCATCCAATCCTATCTCTAACCACGTCTCTATGTTTACGTCTCAATTTGTCCCTAAGTAGCGCCTATTTAGATCAACCCTTAGCCACACTGTTTCGACTTATTGAGCTCAGCCACTTATAATATTGTCAACATTGTTTCCCATTGTGTCAAGTATTGTGACGTCCCTAGGTCAGTTAGACCTTAACCTTTGTCCCTATGCAGTCCCATCTATTTTTAATTACTACCCAGTGCCCTTTCTAGTCCCACCATGTTTAGTTTTATATAGACTGACCCATGGTACAAACCACTGTTTTTCAATATAGGTTCTCATTTGCCCCATGGTATCCCCACTCTCTACTGATGCCATTAAACAGGCTGAAAACAAGCAGACACTGTTAATATAGATATATAGGCTGAATGAAACTAATAATGGCATTAAGAGTCAAATGCTGTCAGCTTCGCGCTGTTTTTTTTTCAGTCATTCTATCACTAACTGTGATATACAATATAGATATTATATATTTCATTAAAAAATATGATGGTAAACAAGGTTGATGATCCGATAATACCAATCGAATAAGTCAATAAAAAGACAATTATTGTTGTCATCGTCATCTTCGTCATATTGGCAACATCATATCATCAGGGTAAATATTAACATCTTTTTCCTATTATTATTATTATTATTATTATTATTATTATTATTATTATTATTATTATTATTATTATTATTATTATTATTATTATTATTATTATCTTACCCATTGGCACGGCCAACAACAAAACTAGATAAAGAATAGATGTTGAGAAGAAACTGACTATCCATCCAATACCCATCAAGAAACCAGCTAGTAATCCAGCTTTCCTTGGTCCTATCCGTTGTACCAGTAGTCCGGTGATGATACCTTAAAGAGAAATGGAAATAAAGGTATCTTAGGTAAGTAGAAATATAATATAGGCAATAAATAAAATTGCACATTAAATTGACAATGTTCATTATATTCTCCATTCTATACATTTTTAAACCTCTTCTACGATAAGTGACGATGTCATTTCTTGTATTGTTTTATCACCTAGATTCTTCTCCTATAAACTAATTCTGCTCATTATAAATTTGTCTACACTACCTTTATTTCATCACTCCTTCCTTTCTTTCATCAATCTTTGTCTCTCGCTCTCTCCCTGTGCTTGCCCTCATTCCCTCGCCATTCTCTCACTATCAACGGATTTATCATGACCACACAAATCATATAACATATAACATACCGGCACACCCGAGGACCCCGAAAAGGACTGATGCTATAGTGGCGGTTTTAGCACGATTTTCCTTAAACATTTCTAATAAAGGCGAAAACAACACAGGGACTGCAAAAAACAGGCCCAACGCTATTAATTCCGTCACGTAAGTACTTAAAATAACAATCCAACGATGATGCACCATGGTTGATGTCTTTTGTCTGACTCTTTGTATTTAAAATTGATGCTATTCATAACGTTTTGTCTGTTGAAAAATGATGAATCAGTTCTTACGGCCACGATGCTATCATACCGTGATCTGAACTTTTTACCTCTGAGGGTACATTCAACAATGAAGTTATTCAAGCTCTTAAGGTGTAACTGACCTAGAGTGTACGGAATTTTACCCCAAATAATATTAAGTAGATGGTGTATCCGTATATAATAAAATCAGTAAGAATGAAACAAAGTTGTGAATATAAGCGGATAAAAATAACTGGTGCAAAAGCCGTATATAGTTCCGAAGTTACTCTATCCTATATTTTAGATGCAAATAGCAACCATTATTTTTAGCCAATATTTTTTAGATATCAAAACTTAATTTTCTTTGAACCACTTTGTACTTATCTATTTGGCCTTTTTCGGACAGACCGTTGCGAAACATGAGGTGAAGCTGGGCTGGAAGTCACTTAAATTCATATTATCCAAAATTTGTCTTAATTTGTATTTCTCCTGACCAAGGTAAAAGAAAAGTAACAAAATCAAATCAAAATATATAAAGCAGTATTATTAAGCATGTTTCTCAAAAGTATCAACTTGAAACAGTAGTGTTACCTAAACAAAATGTGAGTGGAAAAAAATATCATATTGATACACAGTTTAAGAATTCAGTATATTCGTTGCTCGTGTATACTAGGTCCCCAAATTTGACCAACTTAAACCAAGATATGCCATGTGAGAATGCGCTGCAGGAGCAACGTCAACGCTGTTCTTTCTTTCAATAATTTCAATAATTTCAAACAAATATTGTCTACTCAAATCTGCCAGCGAAAGAATCTCTCTCTCTCTCTCTCTCTCTCTCTCTCTCTCTCTCTCTCTCTCTCTCTCTCTCTCTCTCTCTCTCTCTCTCTCTCTCTCTCTCTCTCTCTCTCTCTCTCTCTCTCTCTATATATATATATATATATATATATATATATATATATATATATATATATATATATATATATATATATATCCCGTCATCTATACATATATATATATATATATATATATATATATATATATATATATATATATATATATATATATATATACGTCACATCTGCATAGCACTGAGACAATTTTTAATATCATTGCATATGCCTATATACATGCATACACACGTATACATACATACATACATACATGCATGCATGCATGCATGCATGCATGCATGCATGCATGCATGCATGCATACATACATACATACATGCATGCATGCATGCATGCATACATACATACATACATACATACATACATACATACATACATACATACATACATACATACATACATACATACATACATACATACATACATACATACATACATACATACATACATACATACATACATACATACATACATACATACAGTTCGGTGCTGCTGCTGGTGGTTATCGATATCCGGATGTATTTTAGTTTGGATGGAGTAAATAACACAAATATTAAAATAATAAAATGACTACAAGTAGATCTGAACAGAGATATCAAAAAAAAAAGAACATTAGCCTCCGTATTCAGAATATGAACATTTAAAAAATTAGATAAACAAAATAAAAATTGTAAAATACACTTCAATGATATATTTCTGCTAGAAAATATTTCCAAAATATTTTGTAAAATGCACTTAGCAATTCCGAGTATACAGATGTGATTGAGCGATTCAAACCTGAGTGCCCGTCATGCCTGCATAATCTGATCACTATATGTAGGTCATCCTAATTTCAAGACGGGTAGATGGTTTGGGGCAATGTATCCCTATGTCGTCTAAGTATTGCTGGCTACAAAGGCATCATTCTAGCATCCAGCCCATTATTGGTCATTAACTGATGATTGGTTCGTTTCTCTTTCATACACATTGGCGTTAGAACGTCCGTCTCGGATGCGGTAGGTCGCAACTCGAACCAAGGTCGGCTAATACTAAACACTTATTTTTAAAAAAATGGTACTTGCAGCTTCCTCTCTAGACGCTCAGCCTTGAGTGGTTAGTGTTCGGATTTGTCAGCTTTGTGTCAGGATATTATGTTTGTGCGGGGCTTTTCATTTGTTACTCGGTATGATGCCTAAGTGCTAGACATCTCTAAAAGATTTCCACACTGCAGACTTCGTTGCGATTTGACTGAAAATTTGCTGAAGCTACGCTTAAACTCAATATCACACACACACACACACACACACCAACATACACACACACGCACACACACACACACACAACTATCTCCTTGAGATTTCAAAATTAGCTTTCATCCCACGTAGCTGAGTCTTCTCTCTGCAATTTGGTTCCGTGTCCCTCGCAGACTTGTAGCTATCGATTCCTTAGAAAAGTTTCCGAAAGAATACTTGTTACCACCCCGAAAACAACATCTCATAAATAAATCGACAACATTTGCGATTAGGGACATTCATAGAACAAGAGATTTCGCTTTAAACAACCCCAGCCGTTATGTATTCTATCAGAATTTAGATTTATTCTAACAACCTTTAATAACAAATGCATTTCTATGGTTCGAAAATCCCACATTTTAAAAGCTTTAATAAACCGATGTCTACAAAGATCCAATTTGTTTCAACAAGAACAGACTCTATTTCTGTAATATTTCGGCCCTTTGCATATTTCGATACTTTTCGTTCACTTTATCTTCGCCAGTTCCCCATACTCAGTTATCAACCAGAACCTCATTCAGAATCAATCATGTCCCCGCAAGACACAACATTACTGTATAGTCACATTTGCCCCGGATTTAACACGCTACATATTCACATACATAACTTGCAATAATAATGTGTCAAAATAACATCTGCAGTGTTCACTTACGTTATGTTTTACAGTGATATACAGAAAGTTCAGGCTCTGCATAAGCAGCAGAGAGGGTGAATCCTACAACAATATATTTGGGACAAAATCGATTAAAGCCTCAGAATGCCAATGGAGCCTTCCTACGAAATCTCATATTTTAACCAAAAAAAAATTAAAGGTCCCATTTTACAAATGGAGCCTTAGCGATTTTGTCGTGAATACATTGTCATAACCACACTCAAATTGCTGCCATCTACGTCTACAAATTTTTGCGACAGAATCGATTAAAGCCTCAGAATGCCAAATGGAACCTTCCTACGAAATCTCATATTTCAACCAAAAAAAAAATAAAGACCCCATCTTAGCGATTTTGTCGCAAATACATTGTCATAACCACACTCAAATTGCTGCCATCTACGGTCGCAAATATGTTGTCATTTCACCCTCTCTGCTGCTGATTAATACAAATTATTTAACCAAATATTTGATCAAGTCCAATACGATATCGTGACCGAGGGTCGTGTAAATTTATTGTTATAAATCCATATGGGACAGACTGAGCATGACTAAAGTAATTTTTAAATCCATTGAAGTCCATATCGGAACACCATGTCTGCCAAATATTTCGTAGCGTATGTGTATCAACGCCATTGAATACAGCAAGAATATTGCAGTTATCGCGAATCACTTTTGGAATTTGAGTATATCGTTGAGTGACATATATCACGTCAGTGTTTTTATGCCTACCTCGGGAAAATATTCTAGCAGGGTTCTTTTGATTATCTAACATTACATCATCGTACACTACAAGATTGTTTATGTCTCCATCGAGATCTTCTACTGATGGTGCATCATCAATATCAGTAATAAAGTCGATTACACTTTCACCTTTAATTTCTGATGCTTTTTCATTATAATCTTTTAGCACTTCATAGCACCGTTGATCATCTACGGATGGGGCAACTAAATATAATCTATCCCACTTCATAAATCGCATTATCAAATTAAGCAGTAATTGTGTTTTGCCTGATCCAGATGGTCCGATTATAATGGCACGGACAGAATTCGGAAGCGCTGCGTGGTGTTTTACCGGTTCTCTTCTTTTAGTCGCTGAAAAATCAATTATATTCATAACGCTATATATAAATTATGGATCTATATTGTGTTAAATGTAAACAGCGTACTGATACAACCGATCAGACAACCATTACAACTAAAAACAATAGACTAGCGCTTACTGGTAAGTGTGTAACATGTGGTACAAAAAAATTTAGATTTTTAAAAAAAAGCAACTCGGAGGTGATATTGCCGCAAAACTTGGAAAACTCCCCGGAACCCCATGGGCAAAATACCCCGGAGAAAAACACCTTCCAGGATATAGCTACTGTGGTCCCGGAACGAGATTAGATATCAGACTTGATGATCAAAATCAGCCCCGGCCTGGTGAGTATCCGATAAATGCTATTGATAAGGCATGTCATGCTCATGATGTTGCATATAAAAGCAATAATTTGCAACAAAGACATATCGCGGATGTAAAATTAATTCATGCCTTAAATGCTATTCCCGATAAATCCTTCAAAGAAAAATTGGCTTCATGGTTGGTCAAATCAGCTATGAAAGGCAAATTAGTGTTAGGTGCTGGTAATTGAAAACACCAGTGTTTTTATAGTATGGAATCTATTTATTATTCTCCGAAAGGATACTGGAGGGGTAAAGCAGCAATCAGTAAACTCGCTAACGCTGCAAAAGTGAAAAAATCCACTGCAAAAGATTGGTTATCCAAACAAGCTATATGGCAAATTTATCTACCACCGCCTAAACAAATTAATTATTCTCATTTTGATGTTACCGTACCCAATGAAGTTCATCAGGCTGATTTATTGTTTTTACCACATGACCATGGTTACAAATACGCGCTAACTGTAGTTGATATTGCGAGTCGATTTAAACAAGCAGAACCATTGAAAACAAAGTCAGCTTCTGAAGTCGCTTCTGCATTTGAAAGGATTTATCGACGAGGTCCTCTAAGATGGCCAAATCTATTACAAGTTGATCCTGGCAAAGAATTTCAAGGTGCTGTTCTATCAACAATGAAAACTCATAGTGTTACAATACGACGGGGGCATACTGCGTTACATCGTGATCAGGCAATTGTAGAACGATTTAATCGAACTCTTGCAGAACGGTTATTTGGATATCAATATGCAAAAGAATTCATCCAAGAAAAACGATCTCGTGAATGGGTCCAAAGGTTACCGAGTGTAGTTGCAGCGTTAAATAACGAGATTACTCGAACTATTAATATGAAACCAAATATTGCAATAAAAAAAGAATATATTCCCGAACAACCGCAGCGGGTTAGCACTCAGCCACTTCTCGGTGATGTTACTGTGAGATATTTATACGAACCAGGAGAGCTTGAAGGCGGTAAAAGAAGAGCTACTGATCCTATATGGAGTGTTACTACGCATAAAATTTCAACTATAACGCGATCAACTGGTAGACCTCCAATCTACAGATTGGATTCAACTGCACCTCAGCGTGGTTTTACACGCGAACAACTACAAGTCATTCCGGACGATACTCAATTACCGCCACATGGTCTTAACTAGCTCCGTTACGTCTATTACACTCAAGACAGGTCAACATCACATTGTTTCTGACATGACCAAGACTGTTATTTTTTCTGTCTACGGTGAATTGTCGAGGGTCTTTATCCGAATACTGCCAGTGCATTATACAATTACAACTGGCGCAGTGATTATTCTGTTGTTCTTTTAATGCGATTATTACTTCAGCATCAATATCAAATTCTCGTTGTTTTTTTTTTGTCCTGCTGTTTGTAGCCAGAGAGTTTTTTATTAATGATGCTAATATCAGTGTTATCATCGTTTGCATTAAAATCATCATCGAAAACAATCCTTCGTAGTTGATTTATTCGTCGTACTCTGGACACTGCGAGATAGACTAAATTTGACCATTCAATGCGATTATCAACTATCCAAACAATTGTATCCGTGATGGTCAATCCTTGTGACGAGTGTATTGTTGTTACATAACCAAGCGTCCATGGTGATTTATCAGCGTATAATGCATCTTCTACAGTATTGATATCAACTAGCACAATATCATTTAACACTAGAATCTGTTTCTCCGTCTGGCCTGGAATTTCAACTTCAATATTCTGCTTTCGTGTATCCAATGGTCTATAACACAACGGCACTGGAAACGTTGGGAATTTTTTCTTGTGTAGCTCAAACAACTTTTTCTGAAGTGCGTCTCTGACTATCTTTCTACTTGCTACTACAAAATCATTTGGTTTCCATGTTTCCCAAAAATCATTCAAAGGTGTTTCAGAAATTATTTCACGCGCTACTTCACATTGAATTCTATCGGGTTGTAATCTAATTAGTTTTTTAAACTCACGTAACTGCTCATCGAGTGCTCTATAGTCAGTATCAATTTCTTCGTAATAATCAACAAATCCTTTTAACCAATTATGTGGACTTCTACCAACAAATGGTGGTGGTTGACCATGATCGCCGCACAATATAATTTTTGTATTATTTTGCAATAACCAATCAAGAAACATTTTTAATACATCTTCTGAAACAGTACATGCTTCATCCCAAATAATAACCGCTGGAATAAATTTCTCACCCATTCGCTCAGGAGTCCAAGCATCGCCCTTGTATCGAAAAAAACTATGATACGTGCAAGCTTCAACATTTCGTTGTTTGATCTCTCTCGCTAGTCTATGGGTTGGTGTGAGTACAATCATGGACGTTCTCTCTCGATATAATTCTATCGCACGTGTTGTCTTTCCAGATCCACCACAACCGTTTAAATAAACTGTTTTATATCTACAAATTGGATCTGATATCGGTGGTGCTTTAGACATAGATTTTTCACTGATAGAATTATCGTTCTTCAGGTAACTGCTTTTAATCTCAACGTCTGCTGATTCAGAATAATCGCGTTGTATTTCTTGTTTAATTCGCCATGTTCCCCAAGTCTCTTCGCTATTAGTAAATTTAGTTATCTCTTTGATATATTTTTTATCGACATACATTGAATCAATTGCAACTCTGACTGCTATACTAGGAAATCTATTTATCATTGCAAATAAATTGATAGATGCATAACCCAGCATAGAAGCTCTCAAATGTAGATATGCAGAGCTTTCTCCATCACTGTAAGTAACAATTCTACCTAACTTTGTTTTATTGGACAAGAAGGCTGTTTTACAATTTGCGTATCTATTTTTCTCTACTGCATCTTTAATAACGAAGTCGTATTCGGCATCATCTATAATCAATCGTGAGGATTGTTTTTTAAAGTTAATTTTTTTTCCACCCTGTGTAAATTTACCGATTATTCTTCGGCCGAGATCCTTTGCTTCATTATTTCGTTGATTAAATATCTTTTTTGACCATTCAATAATGTACTCCTCGTCAGCATCAATATGTTTTCTAGACTTATCGATTATACTATCAAGACATTCTGGTTCTGGTAACCAGACATTGGTTTGTTTTCGATATGAGATAATCGCTTCGCTGACAATCAACGAAACTAACATTTTACAATCAATCATATATCGCAATAACACTATTGGTAACCACATCCTTTCAGCCATGTGTCTACCAATCCAAACATAACAACACGGATGAAGTCCTTCAGCGAATTCAAATGATACTACGCAAGCAAAACCGGTCAAATCAAAATCAGGCAGTGGTCCATTAATAGCAACGCGAGTCATTTCATGTGTGGGATGTCCAAACCGTTTAAAATACTCACCAGCGAATCCATATCCTAGAAAACTTCCTGGATAACAGGCAACGATATCAACTGATATCATATTCTCACGATTGTACTTAACGTTCCATAGACCGCCATGATAATATTCCAAACAGCTGGATTGAACATCCTGTAAAAACTCTTTTCGTGTTGGTTTCCAATTATTTTTCTTTCTTGCAAAATGAGCTGCAACTGATGGAATTGTAAAACAATTTGTAAGTAACTGTTCGTAATCTTCGGATTTTTCATTAAAAACGCTAGCGTTTTCACTGAGACTTATTGCTAGATTTTTCATCCTATTATGTAGACTTTCACTGCGATATAATTCACCGTTAGGTTTCACAAATTGATTGAATTGACATTCTTCATCTTCAAAACTATGAAGTAGCCATACTGATACAGGGTCGTTTTTACACAAACTAGCAATAGCATCGAATAATCTTTCTTCAGTGAGAATACCATCCTTGATGAATTCTTCTGGGATATACTTCACTGTTCTGTCTCGCGGGAATATTGTAACCGCGGATGTCCATGCGTGCTTGTTATGATCAATAATTTTGATTGGAGCTCCGTTTTTATTGTATTTCGATTCGTATAATACTTCGCCAGTTATCGTTAAAACGGTTATCGGAAATCTCAACGACTTTTCCAATCTAGCTATATCGGAAATAGTTGCTCCGTTCTCTTTCACTGTTAGCTCCCATTGATCTATTTTTTTATGTCTTAGATCGGTTAATTTATTCCCACGGAGTGCATTTGTAAAATGTTCTAAGACTCTTTGTGCCACACAGTTGAGTGGTTTTTCCGCTGACGTTGACTGTTTCATTGGTGCTAGTTTTCCAATGTCAGGGTTATTTAACGGATACATCCCATAAACGACTGCTGTTTCTGGATACGCTTTTTCATAGTATGGTTTATCAATTCCAGTTAACAGCCCTGGTCTGGAATAACGGCTAACAATGACTGATGTCCCATCTTTGAGAATTGGAACAAATTTGTCTCTTATAATATATTCGCCCGATTCTAATTTGATAATGAATTTCACTCTGATAAAATACCGTTTATTGCCAAGTTGTGATAGTATCATAGCTGCTGTTTCATCATTCATTCTAGCATCAACAACACCATCAATTCTAAATGTTGACCAGGTGTGTGATGCACCATCCTGTTTAAACTCATGAACACAATCTCGTATTTTTCTAATCAGACTTCTATTAGTTATTCTCTCTTTTGGTACGTCTTCGAGAGTTCTATCAAGATTGAATTTAATATTTTTCCGAGGCTTGATTGCCGATAATCTCTTGAATTCTTCATTCATATAAATAAGACAAGTATTTAAATAGAAAAGTTTGTTTATATATAATGAATCACTGCAAATGGCTTATGATCGGATCAGTAACCCCATGCAATAAATCGTGTAGAGGTGAATTCTGTGGATATCACTTACAGAGTGTCAGAAATAATTCGACAGGCCCGTCCCCATGCATAAATTGTGGGGTGGGTGTGAGAGGAAAATCACAATTATGTATCAATTGTGGGGGTAAGCGGTTTAGAGAATTGAAACGTTATTATGATAAACGAATAAAAAACGCCATCATTGACCCTAACCATGACTCTGTCAAAGACAAAATCATAAAAACCCCTCAAGACTACATTAATAGATTTATAATTAAAGCAAATGATGAATTAGACAAATAGTATTATTATATAAAAATGGAGCAAGAATTCAGACCACATCCAATACTCGTTAATTATGAAATATCTCGTAATGGTGTTGTTAGACACTGTAGACTAAAGAAACCCGTGGGATATGTTAATAATCAGGGATACTTGAAATTTACTGCTGGAGGAAAGGGATATCTCTGTCATAGGGTAGTCTTTGAGTGTTATATGGGACCGATTAAAGATGGCTGTGTTATTGATCACATTGATTCTAATATTCAAAATAACGCGATTTCCAATTTACAATGCATTTCTCAAAGAGAGAATATAAAAAACGGAAAGACAGGGACTTGTAAGTCAGTTGGAAAGAGACCAGTACAGTCATTTGATACAACGACGAATGAAGAAAGAGTTTTTCATTCAATGAATGCTGCGGGAAAATATTTTGGAATATGTATTCCTTCAGTACGAAAAGTTGCTGAAGGGATTTATCAAACAGCTATCTCAAAGAAAAATGGACATAGAATAAAGTTTTCCTATTTACAAGATAACTCTCAATAGTGAGTTATGCTATTTTAGTCATTTTTGCATGATTTTACCATTCAGATCAATTACCATAGGGCAATACACTAAAAATGTTTCGCGCGTTAATATCATTGTGTACATATTTTTTTTTCAATATTTATTCGCAATATTCACTTATATATGCATTAAAAGAGTAAATGACAATAACTGGAACAGCCGGAACAGCCACATAGTAAATATAGTTATTGTACCGGAACGCGCGCGTGTAACACAAGACACTGGGTCAAGGTTCTATTAATAGATTTTTTAAAAATCCCAATTACAAAGACGGCGTTAACAGCGTTTGTATGAAAATGAAATTACTTTAAAATTACAAATTAAAATAGATTGTATGTGAGGTCAAAATAGTAAAATGCGCTACATGTAGTTTAGTTTTAGTGTGGCTATGTGTAATAAAATTCAGAAAAATATCATTCTCGATTCAAGAAATAGCAGGTCCTGAATTGACAGGGATCCCCATTACGGAGTTATCTTGTCATGTAAATCCATTATTACTACGATTATTTAATCGTAATATTATAGAAATTAATAAAAAAATTGCTATTATTTAACAGTTGTATTTCTTGTTTTAATGTTTTATTTAAATACTTAGCTTCCATTGAAATTACTACACAGTATTCATTATGAAATGCTAGAAAAATAAATACACACCTACACATTGACACTGCAGTATTAGTTCACCTTATATATAATATGAGCCGTAATAAGTTTGGGGCTTTAAAACGAAGCCCACTTTGCCAATCAAACCTCCCACGCCATTGACATGGTGTGGTTGAATTTTTTCAACTGCAACCAGGGTTAATTTCTTGGGTTGCTTTTGATTGGCAGATTGGGTGTAGGTCCGCCCCGTCGTTTCATGTTTGTATCGTCCTGTACTGTCCCTATCATAATAACCATCCTATCATATAACCATCCTATCATATAACCATCCTATCATATAACCATCCTATATAATCGCATTGTATATATAACCTATAATCGCATTGTAAATATTCATTCATTGTAAATATTCATTCATTGTAAATACTCATTCATTGTATATATAACCATCCTATCATTTCATTGTATATAACCATCCTATCATTTCATTGTATATATAACCATCCTATCATTTCATTGTATATAACCATCCTATATAATCGCATTGTAAATATTCATTCATTGAATCGCATTGTAAATATTCATTCATTGAATCGCATTGTAAATATTCATTCATTGTATATATCCTATATAATCGCATTGTATATATGTAATGTATTGTTCAATGTTTGTAAAGAAATCACTTGGATTTCACGTCTAATACCCATATAACCCGCCCTTGAACTCGATTGGGGGTTAGGGTATTGTATAAGTCTTTAATGTATGTGCCCTTTCTTGCCTCGAAACTCGAATGAGGAAGAGACGGGCATTGTATATGTTTTGTTTTTTTGTATATAAAAATATTTTAAAGATACAAATACATTAGTAATAATAATAAATGGAATTTCAAGATATTACATCTATCATCACAGAAATATCAAATTTAAGAAATCAAGGAATCGTACTTTCTGAATTTTTGAATGAAGACAGACTTTTGAATGAATTTGAACAAATTGATATACAATTGAAACATGGAAGATATGTTCTACCTAAAATGTATTCACTGATAAAAAGAATCCAAAAAGCGGTTAATGCTTCTTTGTATAACAATGATATTAATTTATTCATTCGGCTATTTAGTATAGTTGAAGCCATTAGAAAGAAACTCGGGGAACAGTACCAAGTTCGGTCAGAGATTGCTTTGAAAGTGAAATCTATAAGACGTTTGATTGATGCAAGTGAAACCGACAATTGAAAAATCGTTAGCATTTCCAATAATGACATCAGAAGCATTAACTACCAGACTAGCCCGTGAGAGGTTAGCATTACTGAAAAAGTTTATACCAATTCGAGATAACGTGCGAGATAAACTACAACTTAGACAGCAAGCGCAGACTGACTTTTCTATTGGAAGCGAACAACTTTTTGCCCCTGTAACTAAAGCCACTAAAGATATGAAACTTGCAACAGAACGTGCTATATACGGCGACATCCCTAAAGAGGGAGCAGTACCTATTATTGATGTATTAGGAAAGATTGCTACAGAAACTGAAAAAACTCACGCGGGAATAAAACAGCTTTCAGGTGAGTTACAAACTCAGCGAGAAATACAACAAATGGGTAATATTGATATTGATGATAACCCCGTTGAAGATGCTAGTGTTTCCACTAAAAAAAGTGTTCCTTTTAACGAGAAATTCACTGATGAAGCTATAGAAGTAATCAAACAAATTCAATTGCTGAAAAATGAAGACTATATAAAATTTGGTGACTTTGCTGTAAAAAGTTATTATAACAGAAGGGAATTTTTAAAAGATGAGTATAAAAAAAACACAATAAAACGAGATCAATGGGTGGATTGGTTATTTAAAATTAATAAAAATGAACCCGGCAATTTAAATAAGGATACATTGGATTACAGAGCTTTTAAAATGGGAGTTGATGCGTATGGTATAAAACAACAACAACGAAAAGAACAACAACAAGGTCGAGGTCGAGGTCGAGGTCGAGGTCGACAATCTCCAGAAATTCAAAACGTTTCCGAACCAGCTCCAGAAATTCAAAACGTTTCCGAACCAGCTCCAGAAATTCAAAACGTTTCCGAACCAGAAAGTACTTCAGGAAAGGGTTATGGAAGTTCTCATCATGATTCTCATATGTGTCCTAGTAATATCATTAATGATATATCACGACTTGAGGTTCTTATGGGAGGTAAGCGAGCTGGGAATAACTCAGTCGAAATAACTAATGAAGCATTTGATATTTGCAGACGATTATTCCAAGGTGGGATAATTGATATTCATACGTATCGAGAACTCTTGGATGAGTTAATGGACGGAATTCCGGGGGAATTTAGCGATTGAAATTGTATTTAGAAATTGCAAAGTCATTTCAAATAAGATGATAGTACACTATAATCACAATAAACCAACAAACGTGTATGTAGTGAACTCAAGATTGCCCGTTTATAAGGCATACTACGGTGACGGCCTTGGAAATATCATGGCTGGTTTATTCACAAGAATAGCCCCAAAAGTAGCACCAATTGCTAAACAATTAGCGATGAAAGCCATTGATGTTATTCGTAATAAGGGAATTAACGCTGTTGGAGATCTTGCAGGAACGGCCTTTTCTACCGCAAAGAATAGAATAACGTCATTGGTGAAATCTAGATTCGGACGAAAACCACCACCACCGCTACCTTCAACAACAATGATGCCTGCAAATGTCAGTAAAGTGATAAATAACGCAGTGGAACAAAAACTAGCATCATTAGCAATGACTTCACCAGATAGTAGTAATATTGCAAGTATGATAGCGGGAAGCGGTCTTGGAGGAAATCGAAAAAGAAAATGATTTAGAAAAACGATACGTTTTAGTATAAATGGCATTTAAAAAAATTGCTGATCCAGCGTTTGATATGGCGGCACCGGTGAATAAAGATGATTCTAAAATTAACTATCAGTATTATGCCTATCCTGCAAGAGAGCCTAATCAACGAGGGAGAGTTGAACTTCAAGTTCAAGATACAAGTAGATACTTTTTGCCGTGTGAGGCGTTTATTGAAGTAGAAGGAGAGCTTGTAACAAATGTTGCAGCTGATACGCCATATGGGAATGACCAAAATATCCGAGTTGGTTTCGTAAATAATGGCATTATGGCGCTATTTAACAGTGCAAGATATATCATTGATGGAAAAGAAATTGAATCAATAGAACAAGATGTTGATATTGCAACAACAATAATCGGACTTGCGAGATATTCTGATGATTATACAAGGTCGGCTGGTCCGTCTATGATGTTTGCTAAGGATACTTCTGATCATGCTGACCATATTCAGTTTATTAAAGTACGAACTGCGCAAGCTACTGCAGAAGCTGATCAACAACTCGCAGCTAATCTAGACCGTGAAGCCCAACCAGCCGCTGATTTCGACATTTTAAAAAGGGTTAATGGTAATTTCAATCTAGGATTTGCAACACGAAATGGAACATTAAAAGGACAACATCGACGATTTTCATGTGCAATTCCGTTACATCACATATTCGGATTCTGTAGAAATGTCAGAAAAGTCATCTATGGAGCAAAGCATACGGTTGTGTTAGTGCGAAAAGAAAATGACAATGATGCAATTTGGCATGCTAATGGTGTTGATGATGGTAAAGTCATTTTAAATAAATTGGTTCTATGGATACCCGTCTTGACACCAGCAGTTACAATAGAGCAAGAATTACTATCGTTTATGGACACAGGTGGAAAATCATTGCTAAGTTGGCTAACAACAACGACTGATACGAAGCAGGATAATGTAAATGGCACATTTACATGGCACTTAGCATCAAAACAAGGTGTTTCAGCTCCACGTCATATCTTTATAGCGTTACAGGATGCAAATCGAGTGAGTCGTCAATTATCTAGTCATATGATATTTGATAAATTAGGGGTAAGTGAAGTTTCGTTGAGAATAAACGGACAACAAGAGCCAGCAGAGATTGTACAGCTTGATTATGATAACAACTACATAGCTCGTGTATATCATAGAATATTGTCGTATATGGGTCGTGATCAAAATGTTGATACTGGTTTGCAAATATCGCAAATTGATTTTGAAAAACACTATCCGATTTATTACTTTTCATTGGAACATCTTGACATGATGAGACAATCTGTTGTTGATATATACTTCCAAGCTCGGGTACAACGCCCTGCTGGTATAGCCGATTATAGAGCAGTTGCTGTCATTCTCAGTGATAAATCAATGTTGGTAGAAGGAGTTGGCGGACGAATGAGACTTATTGATGCACCAGTGGAAAACATGTAATGTTTTCAAAAATCATTTGATTTTCCAAACATGTAGTTAGGATTTTCACAATAAGATCAATTGAAAGTGTAAATTACATTTTAGAATAGAATGACATATAGTATTGTTAATGTCCAGTTGACTGATGGTCAGGTCAAGAAATTGAAATCAAAGTCGGCTAAAGAATGTGGAACTACAATAACGCTGAAACCCACTCAAATGTCCGGTGGTGCACATAAATTATCACTGACAGATCGTCAAATAAAACATTTCAATGATGCGCTAAAGAACAAACGAGGAGTTCAAATTGATTTTTCGAAAGCAGCTATCGCCAGTATGATAAAATCGGGTGGAATATTCCCGCTGTTAGCTGCTATTCCAGCATTGATTGCAGCGGCTGCCCCAGCGGTTGCGAAGGCGGCAGCGTTAGGAGCCGTTGGTACTGCTGCAGGAATGGCCCTGAAAAAAGCTACTGGGAAAGGCTATAAAAAAAAAGGAAAGGGTCTAAGACTACCAGGAACTCCACACAATTGGTACAAGGGCACGGGCCTAAGAATACCAGGAACGGCTTATTAGTGGAAAAATCCCTAGGATTTTCACCAATGTCCAATTTTGATTTAATTGATGCTGTAAAATCATTATCAATAAAAAGCTTTAGAGGAGTTTTCATGAGAGATCAATTACCGTCAAAACCAATGAAAAATGAAACGGGTATTATCAATCTTGATAACAGCAGCGGAAAAGGAACTCATTGGGTCGCATATGCAATTGATCCACGTGGAATTGTCTATTTTGATTCATATGGATTAGCTCCACCAAAAGAATTCATGCGATATGTATCCACAATAACAAAGTCATCTCCAATTTTTTATTCCACGCTACCAACACAACAGTTAAATGATCCACCGATATGCGGTCGTGAAGTATTAAACTTCCTTGCAGAGATATCTAAATTTCCAAGAAAACCACCACAAGTTGTTGTTAATGAATATACTAGCAGGCAATGGCAAAAACGATAGCGTTATGATTTAGAAAAACGTAGCATTTTCGTATAATGATTGATATTTGGGGACGACCTTTATCAGAATCAAAAAAAACAGAAACCGATAGCAAATTCGCTGTCGAAAGTGTAAAAAAAATAATCGAAGATGAAATCGCCGAGACATTAAATTTGTCAAGTGTAGATCCTGGGGAAATAGTTGTATTTCAAGATCGCCAGGGCAAATTGAAATCTAGTAATGTTTCATTGGATGATGTCTTAATACGAAGACGTGACGTCGTTGAAGATACAATAGTGTTATATTCAAATGATGGAAAACTCAAACCAGGTGTACTTGTTTCTACAATCACAGATGCATTAAAAAATTTAAATGAAGAACTTGAAAAACATATAACAACATATACTTCCCTTCGTAGAAATATTATCAATAAATTTTTTGGAACACCAGCGGTAACCTCTCCATCTCTCGCTGAAATTAAATCCAATTTTGATGAAATTAAATCCAATATTAAAAATATTAATGATACTGGATTTAGTATTATTAGAGATAACATTAATAGTATTAAAAAATCTATCGAGGATATTACAAAATTTAAAACAGACAATCTTCCGCTACTTGAAAGAATAAAGATTCCTCATGAGAGAAATATCATAAATATGATATACACAGTTCTCTCTGGATCATTAGATTGGGAACCTAAAAAGAATACAGTAACCCTCACTGTGTCAAACAAGGGTATTTATCGATTAACAATAGTGTCACTGAATCAGTTTAATATATCATCATCGACTTCATATGGATACAACAACGTGATTTCAACGACTATTGACGTGGGTGAATACAAACGGTTTACAATAACAAGCACTGATCCTAATTTAAATAAGACATCATTTGTATGGTACATGGAGTTTGTAGCTGATCTAAATTAGAATTTTTAACAATTAAAAACCACTTGAGGTTTTAAAATAATATGATTCCATCATTGCAATATCGCTATGATACCGTCAAAGAGTTCTTAACAAAACTCAAAACACTCATTGATGAATATGAAATAAAAATTAAAAAGTATCGCAGGAGAATTACCGTAATTGATGTTACAGTATACTCAGTATCTGGTATAATGGCCGGTGCTGGTATTATACTATCTTCAGTAACAATGGTAGCTCCGATTGCTGTCCCAATTGCTATTTCCGCGGTGACAACATTTGCTGGACTTGCAAATGCTATTACTAAAAAAATATCATCGTGTTCTCAAGAAAAACTTAACGACTATATAGTAAAACATCAAGCAGTATCTAACGGTTACTCACAATTATCCTCGTTGATGTCATCATCGATTGATGATACGATAATTACCGAAGACGAATTCTCCGCGATGATACGTATTTATGATACTACGATTAAAAACGCTAGCGTTTTTTCATCTATTGCAAAATTAGACATTGTAAATAATAATAATAATGTCGCAAGAGATTCAACTACTTCAGCGGATAGCAGAAAATACCACTCCGCGGAAAACAAGTATGATATCAATATCGTCAACAAACCCTAAATTCAGTGTGAATTTTCCCTCGCCTGTTTCAGTAAAGGAAATCGCGTTGGCAAAATTACGAGTGTATCATAGTTGGCCTAATATCAGATCGGTTCCATTTGGCGGTCAGAGACCTAATAATTCTCTGGTGTTTGCATATAGGAATAAAAAAGATGACACTCCAGATTGGAACGTTGTTTCAATACCAACTGGGTCCTATCAAATTGAGCAAATTAATAATGAATTACAACGTAGAATAAAATCCATTACTAAAAAAGAATCAAAAATTGCGATAACAGTTCATGAACCAACACTGTCATCTACAATTGAAATAGGCTCTCCTGGGTATGTTGTAGATATTTATAACAGTTCAATAAGAACAGTATTAGGATGGCCCGAAGATCCACCTAGAAGTGCTGGTAATTCCACGCCCGAGCCTGTAAAATCTGATTACGTCACTGATGAAATAGGACCTGAAAATCCATCAAAAGGATATAAAAAATTCGAGGATATAAACTTCACAAAAAGATATCGACGTAAGAATCAATATGGTGAAGATGTGTGGAGAATTCCATTTTTTAATGATTATATCCCACAGGAAGGTGAAATTCTGGAAATACATGAAACAAGTCCAACATTTGTAGATATTAAAGATCACATCCTTGATAGAATGAATAATGATTTTTTGTCGTTATTACCCTCGTTAAGATCTGGCTTTCTTACACAAGCTGAGTTTACTAGTGTAGTCGCCGCGGGTAATAAAATCATCGATGACATGGAAATATTTAATTCGAGGATTACTAATCTCTTCACTGATGAAAATAGCCCGATTTCAAAAACTAGCTCAGCTCAAGATTATAAAAAAAATATAAATGAAAATCCAAATTATAAATTACCAGGATATAATGTTCCCGAGTTAAAGAAAAAACTCAGAACTGCCATCGACGAAGGATTTAATAAAATCTATCAATCATGGAAAGATAGCCAGCCGAAGCCTATTATCCTCACTTATAATAATTCTCCCGACGGCGACGGTAGACATATCGCACCGAACAATGTGAATATTTCATCGGTGATCGCACTTAATTTAACGTGTGATGTAATCGAAGGAAGTTATCAAATTAATATGGAACAATCAAATCAAGCCCGACAGGGTTACATTCTTTATTCATTTGCACCAACAGCACCCCCCCGGATTTTTAATTGTTGAAAATCCGACTAATCCAGTCTATATGCAATGTCAAAATGATTCACTAACTAGAATTAATTTTACACTCACCGATCAGTCAAATAATTTAATTGATCTACGTGGTGAAGTATTATCGATTAGTCTGTTTGTGAAAAGCTAACAAATAATTTGTATTAATCAGCAGCAGAGAGGGTGAAATGACAACATATTTGCGACCGTAGATGGCAGCAATTTGAGTGTGGTTATGACAATGTATTTGCGACAAAATCGCTAAGATGGGGTCTTTATTTTTTTTTTGGTTAAAATATGAGATTTCGTAGGAAGGTTCCATTTGGCATTCTGAGGCTTTAATCGATTCTGTCGCAAAAATTTGTAGACGTAGATGGCAGCAATTTGAGTGTGGTTATGACAATGTATTCACGACAAAATCGCTAAGGCTCCATTTGTAAAATGGGACCTTTAATTTTTTTTTGGTTAAAATATGAGATTTCGTAGGAAGGCTCCATTGGCATTCTGAGGCTTTAATCGATTTTGTCGCAAATATATTGTTGTAGGATTCACCCTCTCTGCTGCTGCATACATACATACATACATACATACATACATACATACATACATACATACATACATACATACATACATACATACATACATACATACATACATACATACATACATACATACATACATACATACATACATACATACATACATACATACATACATAGATACGTAGGGAAATTCTTTATCATCCGAAATACTTTAATTACAGATTGACAGAATTAAAAAGATAGAGTTAAAATAACTATGCTCAAAAATATCCTTTCATGTGCTTGTTTGCAGACCCATATGAATTTTGCGGAATGAAACGGGTGAGACCTCATTTTATCTTTCATAAATTTTTAGTAAACTTCATATAGGTCATTTATACGTTCAACACCGATTTTGTCAGTAATTAATGTCATTTTTAGAATTTGATTACGCATACATTAATATGGCTATTATTCACTTTTCTTGCAACCTCATACATCCATATCTTTTTGGAAGGTCATTACTTATATGCTTCGAGAAGCACGTAATGTAACATCAATGTTAAAATACGTGTACATGTTTCGACGAGGTGAACCTAAAGGTGCGATCCAATTCAGTCCAGATTTAATGTCGCGCGCTCTGACGACACAATGAAAACTACGCATGCTGACAAACGTATTTATATTACCGTATATTTTTGTTTTGGGAGCGACACTCTTTTTTTCACTCGTTTTATGGCCTGGCCATCATTGTTTGTTGTTGTTGTGAGTCATAACGCCATTTTTAGCACACAATAATCTATACATGGCGCCCAGTATTAATGGTAGAGGAAGAAACAATGAAATCACCGGAAAGAACCACCGACCCACGAGATGCTACCGGCAAGTTTTATCGCATATCCACAGAGGTGAGATGGCAGTGATCCGGAACGGACAGCGCTTTAGACTACTCAGCCACAGGAATTTTTCCGCTATTGGGTAAAAACTGTCTCACTTGAGTGAATTGGAAAAGCAATAACGCTAAAATTACGAAGTGAATCTAAAGTGACTATTAGAAAAGGTTTACAGCGATAGCAACATGCTTACCAAAACAAGATACGATTAACAACTTGCACAATAATGAAAAGTATCTTAAATAATTTGCATGCTATTCTGTTTTCTTAAATAACTTTTTTTGTTCAAATTTGTTTATATTTGTTTTGTTAATACGTTTCATAGTTCTTCTTAGGGCGACACAAAACAGATTGCGGTATCTTAATTGACCATTACTTGAGAGAATAGAAAATATACTTCATTGATTTTATTATATGATAAACCATCTACATTCTCCAAATAAGCTGGACAGAATAATATTATTCTACATTGCATAAAACATCACTTATTAAAACGTTGCACATTGGCATTTCACATCTTGGTATAAATTTTAATGACTGTTCCAGTGTTCCAAATATTATGATTATTTATTTCGAAATCGTTAAATTCGCCATCTTTGTCTTCATTCACAATCTGATCATGACCACCATAAGTAATATAGTAGAAAACGTCGCATATAATGCTGAAATCCATACCTTTTGCTTTGGTGCTGGGTAGAGGTTAACACCATTTTTCAGCTCGTGGTGGCCAGTGTATTTATTTGGAGGAAGAAGAACCCGAGAAGACATTGTCAAGAACTCCCTAGTAAAGCTACAGAACTCAGATCACAATTAATTTTCCTATATATTCTATATTGTTTCTGAATACTGAACATTCCACTGTGCCCATTTTATAATAAATCATATCTTATTCTAAAGTTCCTTCAAAGATGAATTGACGGTGATATTCTTGCTGTACCACAACCTCATCTTTTTAGAGGCTGGACTATAAACAAAGCACCATTCATTGGCTCACGGATTTCGCTATCAGATTATCAATGTCTCATCACTAACTGTGCATTATCACCACCATAATGCTCAAATTATAAAGAATAAACAATTACCGTTAAATCAATGCTAAGAGTGCCTTAATCCAAGTCTTGTAAGAATGCACAAATCTAATTATTGTGTCAATACCAAAATTAGAAAGGAAAAATACCCTAAACATACTCTGGGACCACCTTCATGGGTACTGCAAAGTAATTTTTAAAAAATGTGATCCGATTCCACCGGGAAAAACCTTGTCACATAACTACGTTGGCTGAGACGAGACTCGAAACGCTGACAGAAGTGAGATTAGAATGATCTAAGACGTGAGCGGCTTAAACCACTCGCCCACCTACCCACCTACCGGCCGATAGCTACATAATGTGTCGCTACCAGTTGCATCCCAGATGACACCTGCAGCGATAAAGACACCAACATTATTTTTGCAGCTGAATCATCTAACGGCACAAGCTTAAGGATACACATCAGTGCACCGCTGTGCTGCGAAAGCTGAGTTCAGATATACTGACTCGAATGTATATGATAGGAAACGTACACATGATCATGGGTAGAAAAATTGAAAGACGAAGTACCGCAAATGTAGAAGATATTCAGTAAGATGGGTAAAATAATCAGCTAAATAAACCCTACAATTATTCAATCTTTTAATTATATTTATTAAGAACTAAGAACTCCCTTCAAAGGCACACGTGACCAATTTTTGTCTACAAAAACAGATGAAACAGACAACGGAGAGAGAGGAGAGTACAAATTCCTTCATTTTGCAGAAAATGTATATAAATATATGCATGTGTGAATATGTCGTATTCAGCTGATTTTGGTGCCAGTACGTAATGCAATAACGATGGCTAGCTAGGCATTAGAGGTAATAATGGTATGAAATTAAACATTATGAATTAGAACCGATGCTCAACCAAGTTGAAAGTTTCACTTTAGGCCATTTCTATTTATGTTAAACATTCTGGTGCTTCTGTTTGAAATGATTTAGAACCTGATTTCTCTCCTTTCTTATAAAGTTTGCTCTATTCCAAAGCGTTTATTGTATACTTAGGGATTAATTTGTTTAGGCAACCAAGGATGTTTTAAAAGGAATGTAGAGTTAATCGCTGTTTCGTTAGAAGATATAATTAAGAAAGAAATGACAGTTTGTATCCAAAGGTATGTGCAAAATATGCCTGACTGTTGTTTTTTTTTAATACCTAGGCGACTTTCAACTCTCTCTCTCTCTCTCTCTCTCTCTCTCTCTCTCTCTCTCTCTCTCTCTCTCTCTCTCTCTCTCTCTCTCTCTCTCAACTCAAACACAAACATACACGCAAATAGGTAAACAAACTCACACAAAACTGATGTTTCTGATTTGTTAGTGTTCTAACTGATAACAGTAACGATCGAAAACTATAAGTTGATATCCTTCTTGGTCCTGCATGTTTGTGTCCGCTCCACGCGTCACGTCAGCTTGTCTAACATGCAATATATTCTCGAATGAAAATCTTTCCTTCACAGCTTAATTTTTTTTCAAACGAGCTTATCATCAGACCATGTCAAAGCATATATCTGTCAGATTCGCTGACATCATTAATCTTAAATCCATATTCTGAATATAAAATAATCTCTCCGACCATAGTAAGTTCCCATATTTTATGAGTCTCTTTATCAGGAGGGTTGACACATCAAGTATACGGGAAGCATTTAATAGTATATATAGATATACGTATAACAAAATCGGGCGGTAATTGAAAAGATGTAATTGTATTTGTGATTCACCATTCTCATCACATCCAAAGAATATGAAAGAGTAAAAAGCGTCATTCGAAGCATATCATTACCAATGGAACTTTCCCTAACCCTAACATTTTAATTTATTAACGTATCCGGTGGATGCAATAAAAAAGGCTGTTTGGTCCGTTTGAAGGGAGAGGTGACAAAGCTGATGACATGGATGAGTTCAATGAATCAGAGAAGAAACGTTCAACAAAGCAATCGAATAAACGTGGTAGACACAATGTCCACAACACAAAAAAAGCACGCATTATTAAAAAATATCATTCTTATCATTTGAACTTGGTACCTCTAATGGTTAGAACTATGAGCCATGCTCTCTGTGGTCAATACAAACAGCACATAAAGTATATTAAGGCTACAGTCTATCCCCGTCTCGTTTGTAATAATCCCCATTGTAGTTTTTTGATGGAATGTTTGGACTTATAGTAGCAATATAAATCGTAATAGTTTGTAAATTGCTTGTGTTATTACAAAAAGCAGCATATGATAGGACGTAAACATATATCTACAATTTGAGAATTTCAATTATAATAATGCATATTTTCCCCACATTTTCATTACAAATAATCAACGTAAAAACAGAAACACGAGTCAGCTCGAACTTATATCAATTCCAGTCCTTTCAGTCACATGTATATGCTACGAAATTAACCAAACCAGTAAGTACAGTTCATCACGAATAATAAAGCGGAATTTGGTTGGATTCACTGAAAAGACCTAATCACAAAAACGCACATTCTGGACTACTGTAAAAAAAAAATGTGTGCATCCATTTTAATTCTAAGTAGACCAAAAAAAAGCTTCATTTAATAAACGTGCGACAAATTCCATGTTTAAAGGAGGTGTTATGTGCGCATTGAAGTTTTTAATATTTATTGATGGACCTACAGTTGTGTATTTAATTTGTAATAAGTTAAATTACTTTGCTTCTTGTATTGTGTTCTTTTCATTATTCAGTTTTAGCCACAAAAGTGAAATAAGTATAAAATTAAAGGAGACTACATTTCTATGGGATAATATGAACTTGTCGTTTCTGAGAAAATACTTCACTCTTCACATCGTAGAGTACTGCTCAGACAAATTCGTTCATCTTTCCCATCTATAATGATCAGATAAACAATTTAAAAATGCATTTACTGAGAATTCAAAGACAATGAACTTGTACAGGCGTCTGTCAAATCACCCTTACGTCTAAGATCTCGATTTTAATTAGATTCCGTATTTGTTGCTTTTGTTCTTGTTGCTGCTCGAAGACGACGGTATCGTGTCTGACCCCAGTCAAACCCATTTGGTTATTTTTGATGACATGTTAGGAGAAGACGAAGAAGAAATTAAACTGTGGTTTACACGCAAAGGGCATCATCGTAATGCCAGTGTCATTTACATTACTCAAAATTTGTTTCAACAAAGTAAAGCCCATCGTACCATCAGTCTCAATGCTCATTACGTGGTCTTGTTTAAAAGTCCTAGAGATAAATCGCAAGTGCAAGTCTTAGCCAAACAGTTAGGAACACCTTGGCTAACTCATGCGTACGAAGATGCCACTCAAACTCCACACGCCTATTTACTCGTGGATTTGAAACCCACTACCCCCGATTATTTGCGATTTCGTACCCATCTGTTTCACCACTGGTGTCAAGACGGTGGACCTGTCGTGTACTCATCCCCGTAGTCGACATAACCATGACCAGCAAAGACCAAAATGTATAAAAGCCTTGGTTACTTGGATTCTGTCTCACACATTGTCAACATGACGTCCCTTCAGTCTCATCTTCCCGTTAAATTGATTCGTGCCTTGTATGGCATTAGTCGCGAGAAAAATCCACAAATACGTGCTCGTGTCTTAGAAGCCAGTCTCATGTCTCAAAGAAGTCCTACGATGGTTTACGGTGACAGCACGTCAATTACTGCAAGGCATCATTCAGATTCCACATCAAACCAAACCTTTTTTGACAGAAACAAAGTAGCCTTGACGCAAAGTAGCCTTGACGCAACATTTTGCTGATCCTCTAGGAGGTGTCATCATCGTTCCCTCCTAAAACTCAAAAACTTGTCCCCAAGAAAAAGCTCCCAAAAACCCAGATTTAAACCAAGTCACCACCTTGAAAAACCTGGAGTAGTGGTTCACTAGGAGGTGTCATCATTCGTTCTCTAAAATGGGATCCCAAAGTGGCATCCAAAGTGCCCCAAAATCAAAGTCAAGAGAAAGAAAAACTGGATTTGTCCAACCAAGAATTGGCTCGATTTAGCCCTTTGCGAACTCCACGACGTGTGTTGCCTGTCATCAAGTTGATACGACGTAAAGACAATCAGTGTATAAAAAACTGCTAATCACCTCAAGATGGCACCCCCAAAAAGGAAAGAAAAAGAAAAAAAAAAGTTCAGCAAGACGGTCAGCGGTAGCAACCAAACCAACGTGTGTTGCCTGTCATCAAGTTGATACGACGTAAAGACAATCAGTGGCGTACCATGGCACCACCAAGTACACCACCTGCAAAAAGGAAAAGGAAAACGAAAAAAAGAAGTTCAGCAACGACACCTACAGAAAAGACACGTCGTTCCAAAAGGCGGTTTCTTCAGTCCTTTTTTTTTTTGTTTACAGACATACCCATCTTGGGAAAGGTTGAGCAATTTTAAAAGAGAGACAACAAAAAAATTGATCAGGGACAAAGTACCATATGGATAAGGGCTAACAAGGAGAACTATGAAGTTAAGTGGCTGTCGTGTACCCAAAGTTTATCGTTCTCCTGTTCCAAAAGGAAACAAGAATTAAAAGGTCATGTACCCAAGTGATTGACGTTAGTGTACTTTTTGGTGTCTGCCCTGGAAACAATTCACAAAAAAATGTCACCCTCCAAAACCCATTACTCTTCTACTCCTAAAGGAAAGAAAAGAAAAGAACTACCTCCTCGTTTAGTCAAACATTGGGACATGTTGTCTGTCCTGTCCAAAGCTCCTTCACCCAAAAAACCCTCATTCAAACCGCCTTTAGGACGTCATTGTACCGTGTGCGAATGTTGTCTGAATGTTTTGAAAGGCACGATTCCTTTGTCTGCACATCAGAAAAAATGCTTAGCCAAACATCGACACGTTCTTCGCCAAATGGTCCAAAAGAAAATTCCTATTCGTCAAAAGAAAAAAGTTACGGAGGAATTGCTATTTTACCCCTGTTAGCACCCATGTTAGCACCCTTGCTGGGAAACATAGCACAACCCTTGTTGCAAGAGTAATGGGATCACTTGGAACTATCCTGGGAGGACGAAGATAAAAGGAGAACACTGGAGTCAAAAGATCCCAGACGTGATTCTTGAAATCTAATGGAAGGACGAAAACTGACTTTAGTCCCTTATAAAACGATGGATGGAATACCATCGTTGGCAAGAACAACGGACCCCACAATTACCTCCCAATCCTCATTTGACCGAAAAATGTCACATTACAACACGAATTGCAATCGTTGATGGATCGTAGCGATTTGTCCGAAACGGAAAAATCTCAACGGTACGGTCAATTGTTGCAACGACTGCAACTCTTTCACCAAAAAGCATTAGACGAAACAGCTGTACCTTCTTTGAAAGATTTGAAAGCCCTGATGAAAAGTCCATCACCACCACCACCACCACCACTTACCTCAGCGGTTACAGAAGCACCCAACCCCACGGATACCTGAAGAAGAAAGAAGAGGTACGAGAAGTCTTTCAAACACCACCAGCAGCTCCTCTCGTTCTCCTGTTTCCAGTTTCGTTGTAGTAAAAAAAATTGCAACGTCCTTGTTGACCCTTCCCTACACCTCTAAGAAGAAACGAGAAGAACTTAAAGCTTGGGACAAAAAAGATGTCCACTCCTTCTTCGACAGAGTCCTTTGTCTGCAAAAGAAAAAAGAAACCAGAAGTGAAAAAAAACAAGAAAACCAAAGAAATTCTTTTTACCACCATTACCACCTCCAACACCATTACCAAAACTACCTTCCACTTCGACTCCTGTGGCACATCGAACACGTAAAGCCGTTTCCAAACCAATTACCCCCCCTCTCGCTCCATAGCTAAAAGAATCAGCTAAGATTGTATCACTAATAAAAAAAAAAAAACAAAAAAGAAAAAAATGGAGAAGGTCTTAGCTAGCATTTACTACGATCCATCTCATCCAGCTGGCTACGGAGGTGTTCAAAAATTGTATCGTGCTGCCAAAACAAAACTGAAAAGTGTCCGTTTACCTCAAGTGCAACGATGGTTACAAGAACAAGCTACGTACACCTTACACAAACCTATTCGCACATCGACGAAAATTTCAAGAAGTCGCACCCAAGTGGAAGGTATCGATCATCAATGGCAGGCGGATTTAGCCGATGTCTCTCATTTGACCACCTACAATCGTGGCTACAAATATTTGTTTTGTGTCATCGACGTCTTTTCCAAATTTGCTTGGGTCGTGCCTTTGACTTCCAAATCGAGCAGTGAATTAGTGCGAGCCTTGAAACTGGTGTTGAAAAAAGTGGTCGTCACCCTCTTCGATGGCAAACCGACAAAGGTACCGAATTTCTAAACCAAGCTTTCCAAAAAGAATTGAAGAAACGTGACATTCATTTTTTTACCACCGAGAATCCCGAAACTAAAGCCAGTATCGTGGAACGTTTTCAACGCACTTTGAAAGAACGCATGTGGAAATATTTTACGCATCAACACACTCTCAAGTACATCGACATCTTGCCACACCTCGTTCAATCGTACAACCAATCTTACCATCGGAGCATTGGACGTGCCCCTCAAGAAGTGAACTCAACGACAACGAAGTGACCGTCTCCGAGTCTGTTTGGTACGTCCCCGTCAGTCACTAGTTCCAAGAAAGGTAGACAGTTAGCCGCAGGAGATTGGGTACGCATTGGCAAAACCAAACGTACTTTCGACAAAGGTTACTTGCCCAACTGGACCACCGAATTGTTTCGTGTCACTGAACGAGTGCGTGGTCGTTATCCTCCCGTCTATAAATTGGAAGACATGAACGGAGAAGTGTTAAAAGGAACGTTTTACTTACCCGAGCTAGTTACAACGTGTGACCAAAAAAGAAGACGACGTGTACGAAATCGAAAGCATTCTCGATCGAAGAACACGAAAAGTGGGAAAACGACGTGTCAAAGAAGTCAAAGTACATTGGAAAGGATATCCGTCAAGTTTTGACTCTTGGATTGACGCTTCTCAAATCATTGACTATAAAAAGAAGTGACCATCATGGTCTTCAACACAGCCTCAGTTCCTACTGTGAACGCTTCTTCCCCCAGTTCTTCTCTGCAAGATCTACAAAAGCAACCCTTGTGGGTGTGGTGTGGAGAACGTGTGCCTAAAACGCAAATCGTCTTTTTCTGCCAAATCTTTGTGGTGTATTGTGTCATCGGTGCAGCCATTGCCAATCTAAGTTTACAACAAGGAGACAAACAATTGTGGACCATTTTACTCAGCAGTTGCATTGGTTACCTTCTTCCCAACCCGTCCCTAAAATATTCCTCTAACGGAAATAACAACAACAACAACGGGAGTCTGGTGTCCAACGTCAGTTCCAACATTCATCCTAACCATTCTCTTTTAGACACTCCTCTGGTCTCCAGTGACTCCTCGGACACTAGAACTGTGGAATTATGAACAACCAATTTTACTTAACCTTACCCAGTGACAGTTCCATGGAGGTGTTTCCCAAAAACACTTTGTGCTGTTACACGGCCAAATTACCTCAGGCCATTCAATTTGATGACGAAGCCTATTGGGAAGTGGCTTTGGTAGATGATGATTCACCAAACACAAAAAAAAAACATGAATCTCAAAACACTGTCCATAGAAGTTGAAGACGATCAAGTGCAACAAGTCATGGATGAACGTAGTGATAAAGTTGACTTTCCCAAAACAAAGAATCCTGCCACTAATCGAACCACTTACATGTTGAAAATTCCTTCAGGTTATTATTTTAGCGGTCAACATTTGGTGAACACCCTTGCTGACAGGTTCAATATCATGTTTTAAAAAGCCTTGGAGAAAAAAAAAAAAAAAGTGTCAAGATTGAATACACACAAAATAGCTCGTCGACTCCTGATGAAATTTTCACATGACAAAGTCTTGGCCATTACATTTTGTCCTGAATTGTATCACATTTTAGGTGGAAACCCCGAAATGGTCAAGAATCATCCAACCAAAATGCCACCCATAGGTAACAATTTGGATTTTGCCAAACATTTTCATTTCCCTGTAGTAATGAACCAAGGACTGAATTTGATTTTTTGTGTACTCCGATGTAGTGGAGTACAACGAAGTAGGTCACACCTCTGTACCGTTACTGTGTGTCATTCCTTTCAAAGTGGATTCTGCCACGGCTGCTGACGAAGAAGGTGGAAAAACCTATCACGTTCACCGTGAATTTGTACATCCTCACTATTTACCTGTCAGTAAGTCGTATTTTGACACTGTCAACATAACTATAAAAGGAGATCTGGGACAAAATATTCCATTCACCCAAGGGAAAGTCACTGTGAAACTCCATTTTCGAAAAAAGAGTACTCTAAAAAACATTTTTTTTTGTCAGTCTTGTATCTTGTGTACCAAGGAGTCACTCGACAACGATGGCATGGTTTAGGGGATATGCTCAAATCGGTCTTTCGTACTGTGGTTCCCGTGTTAAAACCAATGGTGACACGGGGATTGCACGCCCTGAAAGATGCTGCGATGACACACGGTAAAGAATTTCTCCACGATGTCATCATTGACAAACAAAACCCCAAAGAAGCTTTCTTACGAGCAGGCAAAAATGTTTTGCTTCAAACAGGCAAAGATATTTTGGGTCGACGAGAAAATCCTATAAATGCCCCGTTTGCTGAGGAGTCAGGCATTCCTGCTTCTCTGAGGTTCCAACAAGGACAAGGCAGAAAAAGACGACGAAAACACCCTTTCAAAGGACTTCATACTCTCAAAGCTAGAAAGACTAAGAAAAGAAAAACTGTTCGAGACTTAGACGTTTTTGATTATTAAATTGTAAAAAAAAAAACAACAGAAAATGATGCACCGAGAGTCTTGTGCCTGTTCCAAGTCAGAACTGGATCTGTTTGCCATGCCACCCACTATGATGACCATGCAAGAATCCCAATGGGTCGAATTTCATCCTGTTTCCTCTTTGACGGATTCCGCTCCCATCGAGTTTGAAATCAAAGGACAACCGGAAGATTACATCGATCTGAATAGCAGTTACTTGTATCTGAAAATCCGATGGTACCAATCTAGCAGATGATGCCAAAGTAGCTCCCGTCAACAATTTCATGCATTCCTTGTTTAGCGAAGTGGATTTGTACTTGAATAACAAACTGATCAGCAGTAGCATGGATACTTACCCTTACCGAGCGTACCTAGAAAATCTCTTGACGTACGGAAAAGAGGCCAAGAACACTCATCTGGATGCTTGCGTGATTTGGAAACCTGACACACCAGAAAAGTTCGACGAACTAGATGAAGACAATAAAGGATTTGTTGCTCGTCAAAAGAAAATCGTGGGAGCCCATAATTTAGAACTGATGGATCGTTTGCATTTGGACATGTGGTTGCAGGAGAAGTATTTGCTGAACGGAGTAGATATTCGTCTGAGATTGAATCGTAGCAGTACGGCTTTCCACTTGATGGCTGAAGAAAATGTCAACTACAAAACCAAAATTCAAGAAGCCAGACTTTACGTGCGTCGCGTAGAAGTGTTACCTAAGCGGGAAACGACATCAGTCACACCTTGAGCAGAACCACTGCCAAGTATCCGATACGGCGTGTAGAAGTGAAAACATTCACTATTGCTACTGGACTCCGATCCAAGATCGAAGATCATCTATTCCAAGGCCAGTTACCCAAACGTTTAATCGTTGGCATCGTTAGCAATGCAGCCTTCAACGGAGCCAACAATGAAAATCCTTTTGAGTTTAACCACTACAAAGTGTCCAAAATTAACCACTACAAAGTGTCCAAAATTGAAGTCAGTCGCGATGGCAAGACTCTGTGTACCAGACCCTTTGAACCTAACTTTGACCAGAAGAATTACTTGAGATCGTACTTGTCCCTGTACGAAGCTACCGGTCAACTAGGAACCAACACCAGTCACGGCATTTCGTACGACGATTATGCTGGAGGATACACTTTGTGGGCCTTTGATTTCACTCCAGACCAAGGCAGTGACGAGGGACATTTCCACCCTATAAAATCCGGTCAACTGCGAGTGGAACTTCAGTTTGCAGATCCTCTACCCCACACAACGAACGTCATCCTGTATGCTGAATTCGATAATACCATAGAAATCAACAGTTTGAGAGAAGTTATTCTAGACTATTAGACACTATGGAGGACACTTATCCTTCTTTGAAAGTGGAAGAATCCATGGAATGGGAGGATACCGTGAAAACCAATTTCAAAGACGAAGACAAAGAAAACGAGGTCGTGAAGTCAAGATGGCCAGAACAAGAACAACATTTAGTCTCCTGTTTTGCTAAACACTTGGCAGATAAAATTACGGAAGATTGCTATGGATGTCAAAAATATCATCCCAGTCAAATTCAACACGATAAATGTCTCATCATGAGTCAAGAAGAAAAAATTGGACGATCTGGACGAAGCTTGGAGTCTCATCGCAGAAGAAACCGTGTTGCATGAGTGGTAAGGCTTGTGTGATCATTCCTGTCCTCCACTGACTACTCGAGAGATCTATCACATCGAAGCTCTCTTAGCCGAGTTGGGAAACAAGGCGAAGAAATGGTTTCTTGTCAGAACTGTTCAAGCAAAAAATCAGAATTGAATTGATGACTTATCATCACCTGTGAAGAAAATAAAACAAGAGAAACAAAACAACCAGAAAAATGGATACCTGGGAACGTTATTACCTTTTGAATAACAGTTCGTATACTGCTTCTTGGAATCCAGTGATATGTGCTAAAGATAAACTCCCACATCGCAAAACTCAAGACCACCAAGCTTATGTCATCAACACAGACGACAGTCATCTTCCAGGAACTCACTGGGTAGCCGTGTACTTTCCTCAAGTCAATTGTGTGGAGTATTTTGATTCGTATGGATTACCACCTTTGGAAGACGATATCATTGACTTTATGAGAAGAAATGCCCAGACGACACGATTCAATAATGTGAAGTTACAAAGCAACGATTCCATGGTGTGTGGACAATATTGTGTGTATTTTCTTCATCATCGCAGTCTGGGACATTCTTTAGAACATTTAGTCACTTTTTTTTGATCGTGACTCTTCTAGAAATGATGAAAAAGTAGATCGATGGTTTTGTGACCGTTATGGTTATCTTTTGTCTTTAGCTAGAAAACGTAGTGTACATCAATGGCCTCATGATATGAATCAATGGAAATCTCACATGATTTCACAACGTTGTCAACCTTGTCAAAAATAATTTGTATTTTAAATTGAAATGTTGTTTGTTCCTTGTTAATTCTGTTCATTGTTAGTTGAATAAAAAATGTTGTATTTTGAAGAAATAAACGTGTCTGTCGTTTGTTTAGTTATAAAAAAAACACAGTTTGAATATATGCTCTTTGACTTTCTCTCTATCCCTCCTCATGACATGAGCTATCCTCACGTTTCAATAACTAAAACTCAGTAGGGATGTTTTCTATCCCGTCCGCGCTTGTACCATATAAAGAGAACGGGTCTCCAGTCTGACCATTCACTGTTGACTCGTCAACCTACGAAGATGCCTTCCAGACTAGCTAAACTCAACGAAGCTTACGTTCAATTACATCGTGTCAGGCTAAACCTGATACCGAAGCCTGAAGAGATAGAGAATGTCAGAATGCTCTCTATAGCCCAAGATCTCATAGAGAATGTCTTTAGAGAGGAAATTGAGAAAAAAAAAGAAGAATGGACTGAGAAATACAGAATTCAGAAGAGGCAAAGAGATGAGCAGCAACAGCAGCAGCAACAACAACAATATCAACAACAAGAACCAGACAAAGGATTTGTGGACTGTCGAATAGACACCAAAGACTTCTCTTTCTCTTTTCGCAGAAGCAGACCTTATCGTGTAGGAAAACCTGCTGCCAGACGGGGGTTGCAATCTTAGACAGTAAAAAAAAATTCAACAAAGATTGCCTTTACTCTTCAAAAAAAAAAAAAAAAAACAAAAACAAAACAAAAAAACAAAAAAAAAACAATCAGCCCTTTTCAGGGCTACCCAAGACTCTCGAAAAGATATACTTCTTTCATTTGCCAAAAAAATTTAAAATTTTAGAAGTGTGACTATAAACACTTCAATTTTTTTTTAGGGGGTCAAAAAAAAAACAAAACGAAACAAACAAAACCCACTTTTTTTCTCTCTGTCTTGTCAACAACATAAAAAAAATTCTGACTGTGTTGGTAAGTCAAAAAAAAAAAGTTAACGTGAGAACTTCTTTTAAGTCCGCGCGTTTCATATCATGGTAAAAAAAAATTAGGGATGTTTTCCATCACGTCCGTCCTCAAAGGATATAAACGTGAGCATACGTCAGTCTAGCTACCATTGTGGACTCGTCAACATTTTTTTGAGTAGTAGTAGACTACAAAAACTCTCGGAACTCCAAATGCATCTGGAACATGCCAGACGTCTCCTGGACGAACTGACTATGAGGCTTACAAAAAGAAGAAGTGAAACTTAAGGAAGAGGAGGATACAAAGAAGAAAGAAGAGGAGATAGAGAACCAGCGAGGATCCTGTTGCACCTATTAAAAACTTGTGTGTGTGAGGTGCTACCTGAGGTGAGGACACCCTCAGCAGCAGCAGCAGCAGTTGCACCGAAGAGACCAAGACCTCAGGAAATGAGACCAGTTATTCATCCCCGACTCTGACTTCGAAGACAAGAGGTACAGCAGGTCTTCACTATTCCAAAAAACGGAGGAGTGGGATAGTGAAGCCACTCAAGCTCCGTTTGCTCTGCAAGTCAGAACAATAAATTGGGAGAATGACTGGAGCCGACGATGTGTGTGCGGTGCTCGTCCTGGAAGATGTCAGCATTAGCCAGGTGTCATCATTGGAGTTCAATATAAACAGCCCTTTTCAGGGCTAACCAAATCTCTAGAAAAGAAATACTATTCAATTTGCCCATTTTGCCTAATTTGTGTGAATATAGTGAAGTGTAACTATAAACACTCACTTCAATAAATGTGTGTGTGTGTGTGTGTGTGTTTGCATGCGCGTTCGTTGATGAGATGGTAGGGATGAATTTTGTGCTGCTGCTATGGTATATTTTGGGTTTTTCTCTTCTTTCGTTGATGAGATGGTATTTTGTGGGTTTTGCTTCTCTTTCGTTGATGAGATGGTATATTTTGTTTTTTTTGTTCTCTCTTTCGTTGATGATGGTATGTGCTTTTTTTTTGGTTTTTTGTGCTTCTCTTTCGTTGATGAGATGGTATAGGTTTTGTGTTTTGCTTTTCTTTCGTTGATGATGGGTTATGTTTTTTTGTGCTTTCTTCTTTTGATGAGTATGGTATGTTTTTGTGTTTTTTTGCTGTGTTTTCTTTTCGTTGATGAGATGGTATATTTTTGGGTTTTTTTGCTTCTTCTTTCGTTGATGAGATGGTATATTTTGTGTTTTTGTGCTTCTTTCGTTTGATGAGATGGTATTAGGGTGTGTTTTTTGTGCTTCTTTTCGTTGATGAGATGGTATATGTGTGTTTTTTTGTGCTTTCTCTTTCGTTGATGAGATGGTATAGGGTGTGTTTTGTGTGCTTCTCTTTCGTTGATGAGATGGTATATTGTTTTTGCTTCTTCTCTTTCGTTGATGAGATGGTATGGTATATTTTGGGTTTTTGCTTCTTTCGTTCGTTGATGAGATGGTATAGGGTGTTTTTGCTTTCTCTTTCGTTGATGAGATGGTATATTTTGGGTTTTATGCTTCTCTTTTTCGTTGATGAGATGGTATATGTGTTTTTTGTGTTCTTTCTTTCGTTGATGAGATGGTATATTTGTGTTTTTGTGCTTCTTCTTTCGTTGATGAGATGGAGTATTGGGTGTTTTTGTGCTTCTCTTTCGTTGATGAGATGGTATTAGGGTGTTTTTGCTGCTCTTTTTGTTTGAGATGGTGGTGTGGTTTTTGATCTCTTTTCGTGCCAGTATATAATGGTGTGCTTTCTTCTTTCGTTGATGAGATGGGAAAGGTGGTTTTTGACCCACGAGTTATATGTGGCAAGCTTTTTCACATCTTTCTTCTTTTCGTAGATGACTTGAGATAGGGTGTGTTTGTGTGAGATGGCATATTTTGTGATTTCGTAATGGACAGCGCTTTTTAGACCACTCGGCCACTGTGTTTTGCTTCTTCTTTCTTTTGATGAGATGGATATATTCTTTTGTTTTGCTTCTTCTTTCGTTGATGAGATGGTATATTTGTGTTTTTGCTTCTTTTTTTTTGTTGATGAGATGGTATAGGGTGTGTTTTGTGCTTCTTTCTTTCGTTGATGAGATGATGGTATTTTTGGGTTTTGTGCTTCTTCTTTCGTTGATGAGATGGTATAGGGTGTGTTTTTGTGCTTTGATGTATAGATGGGTGTTTTTTTTGGGTTTTTTCTTCTTTCGTTGATGAGATGGTATATGTGTGTGTTCTTCTCTTTTTTGTGCTTCTCTTTCGTTGATGAGATGGTATAGGGTTTGTGTTTTCTTTCTCTTTCGTTGATGTTGGTATTTTTTGTTTTTGTCTTCTTTCGTTGAGATGAGATGGTATTTTGTTTTTGTGCTCTCTTTCGTTGATGATGTATAGGGTGTGTTTTTGCTTCTCTTTCGTTGATGAGATGGGTATATTTTGGGTTTTTGCTTGTTCTTTGGTTGAGGTGATAGTATTGGTTGTGTTTTTGTGCTTCTCTTTCGTTGATGATGGTATATTTTGGGTTTTATGCTGCTCCTTTCGTTGATGAGATGGTATGTGTGTTTTGTGCTGCTCATTTCGTTGATGCGATAGTATATGTTGTGTTTTATGCTACTCGTTTCGGTGGTGAGGATAGCATGCATTCGCGCGATAAAAACCTTTTTTAGAGGGTCAGTCCACTCTCTCGAAAAGACTTATTCTTTCTTGCCTGAAAAGCTTTTTTAGTTGTTGTATAATTTGTGTTTAACTCACAAAAACATTTTTCTCGGTTGCATGTGTCCATTAATGAGACGTTACCTTATCTGTTCCATTCCTATTGTTCCCATACAAACTTCCCGTTAGTGTCCCAGGGTGTTCCATTTAACGCTATAAATCTTGACTCTATAGTACAAAGTAGGGTCAGTTAATGCTAATATTAACGCTAAAAATTAGACGCTATAATTAAAAAAGTAGGGTCCCATAATGCTAATTACCATAGATGTAATATTATCGCTTAGTTTAATTTTTATTTACAATTTTTCAGTTTCCACGAAGGTCGGTATGAGTTTAGATAATTTCAGTACTACTTTAAGTCTTGGTAACATTTTAAAAAATTATCTATGGATTATTTTCAGTCTCCGCTAAAGCCAGGTGCAATTTCAGAATTTAGTGCTACACTTCGTCTTTAACTATTTCTAACAACCAATACATCTGACTAGTTACCAGTTTCCATTCAAGTCCGCTTTTCTTCTCAAATTTAGTGGAATATTTTAAGTCAAGGCAATCTGAATACAATCTTCCAGAGTTTTTCTCAGTCTCTACTATGGTTTGGGAGATTTTGGTAATCTTAGTTCTACTTTTAGACTAAGCAAATATAACAGGGTTCCTGCAGACTTAACAAAAACAAATTCCATGACTTTTCCAAACCTTTTCCAGGGCCATTTCATAAAACTCAAGGACCGCGCTATCTTGCATTGTCAAGTAAATGAACATAAAGAATAACATCTTTCAATTTAAAATAAGAAATAAGTTAACAACAAATATATTTAATATGTACTTTTTAAATTTACACATGGGCTAGCACACTTTGACTTTATGTAGTAATTCATGTCATAATCCAATGATCAATGTAATTTGTATTGAAAAGAAAAAAGGAAACAATTCTTAGTAGTCTTTGTATGTGTTCCTATTTACAATATTAACAAAACACATTACTTTCCAGTTGCTTTCTTTTATTTAGTGAACTACACCTGAAATCATGTGATACTTCCATTAGGAGAACTTGCTCTATTATATGAATTGAAACCATTTATCGATTGTAATTTTATCATTTTATTTAATCGGTTCTCGGTGCTCTATAAAATTTAAAGTAATCAATTTCTTTAACTCCATTGTCACAAATTCCATGACTTTTCCAAAACTTTTCAAGGTTTTGACAAATTCCATAACTTTTCAAGGCCCTTGAAATTTATTTTTTAAATTCCAAAATTTTTTTCCAGGATTCCATGACCTGCAGGAACCCTGATATAACTTAATCTACTGCGATAAGTTCAGTCTCCGTCATATTCTGGAACAATTTCGTATGTTTAGCGTTACTTTTAGTCACAGTCACTTGAATATTAATGTTCCAGATTTTCTTAATTTCCACTATAGTATTGGACAATGTCGCAATTTTAGTATTAATTTTAGTCTAAACCAATGTAAATTAATGTTCAGGGACATGTTTAGTCTCGGTTAAGTTCTGGGACAATTTCGTCATTTTAGCGTTACTTTTAGTCACATCCATTTTGGTGTTAGTCTTTTCCTTGATTAAAACTATTTATAGCATCATTATAAATATGCAAATTTATGAACACCATCAACATATTTCAAGTCTATGTAATGCTTTATATATGTCGGTCTCTATGTCTCTATTTTATAGGTCCCTCCCTAGAGTCGTAGTGCTAGCTGCGCGTATTTAGGACAACTAGGTCAGCTCCTTGCTACACTGTTACCAAGTGTTCAGTACCGTGACGTCATGCCACCTGGGACCATTTCTCTTGTCGCTATACAGTCCCAGGGTGTGCTAATACAAAATTCCCCTTGTCGCTATCTTCCTTCGGCTGTGCCATTTGTCGCCAAAAATCTTGTCGCTAAGTATCCCGGGCCTATTTTTAATGATAACTCCCATTGTCGCTTCCACAAATTCAATATGTGATGTTTATAATATTTAATTTGATGTCATTGAATTTTGAGGTGTTCTAATTAATCCCAAACCAAATGAAATTGTATTGAATAAAAAATCTGTTATGAATTATGAATTAGAACACTATGATCAATGTGAATTGTATGTTACCAGTATTAAACCTAAGGTTTGTATTGAATATTCTTAAATCTGTTATCAAAAAATCTGATTTTATGAATGTAATCTGTCAATTTATTAATACCTGTGTAATAATAACAGTTCAAAACATATAAATTTTTTAAAATGTTATAACTGATAGTTTTCAACTTAAATAGGATGTATTGAATATAAATCTGTTATGCATATAAATATCATTGAAGGATTTAGTAAAATTGAACTGTAGTTTACTTAAAGGATCGTATTGAAAAAATCTGCAAATCCAATCCTGCTGAATAAATATCTTTCAGTTAAAAACTTTTCGGCAACTTTCACTGTTACCTTAAACACAAAATAACGTCATTGAATTGTTTGGATTAAAAAATTGAAATTTATAAACTTATTCAACAAAACTTAAAATACCTATGCTTAGCAAGAAAAGAAACTTAAATTTTCATTTCTATGATGATAATGCTAAATGATTTTGAGCAAATTAATCCCACGACCTTTTTCAAAAGAAATTTTATGATGACGTACTAGAAAATTCATCAATTTTGTCTGTAACTATTTAAGTTGATGACTAAATCATTTGTGCCAATTATATTGACAGGCATTTCTGTTGACATTTCATATTGAGGGATTTTAATCTTGGAATATAAGGAACACAATCACAGTCACTGAATCTCAATGCCAACCATAAGTGCTTTGAATACAAAATCCATAAATAAGACAAACATTCCCATTAAATAATCATTTATTTGCTGGGTGCCAAGTAATGCTAATGAAGGCTTTTATTTCTCTCTATCATAATATTATTATTATATATATTAGTACATACTCCCAATTATTTTATTGCAATAATATTATTAATTATATTATTAATTATTTTATTATTAATATTATAATTTTTATTTGTTTAAAGACAATCCCCGACTGCCATAGTCTTACTCAAAGCATCCCTCTACGAATAGTATACTGCTGCCATGTCAACCTTTGTTGCGTGGGTTTGAGTCTAATATTCGGCGACAAAAAAAAATATGTGAAAAAAAATCCTTCTCGTTTGAAAAGTTCTTTCCGCTTTCCCGGTTTTCTTCTTCCTCCACCATTAATACTGACTGCCATGTTTATCTTCCGTGCATGAAATTTTTAAGCCCGAAAACTATTTGAATAATTTTTCTAAAATGTATAAATCAGGTCCACATCTACTCATGCTACAAATCTTATTAGAAATAAATTCTTTAAAAAATTACAGAAAGTTAAATTGAACTATTATTGTTTTAGCAGAGATTATATCGGATTGAAAATAATTTTGGTATTAGTTTTAACTATTTAATTAATTTTTTGTTCATTATTGACAATTTATTTGGATTTTAATTTTCAAAATTTCAAAAGTTGTGAAGTTTGTTGGCTTTATTATAACACTTTTGATATAAATTAATTGAAATGTCTGCAGTTAATCTTCTATATCAATTGCAGTATTGTTTAAGTTTAATAAAAAGGTTTACATCCAAATAATTCCTGACATTGCTTTTTTAACGATACATTTGAGAAATGGCAGTAGCTTCAAGTGGGTATTGCCTTCTGGGTTTCAATAACAAAATTTTCCCAATCTTTTTTATACCACAATTAATAGTCTGGCCGCACGTTGCATAGCCTATAATTTTTGTTGCTGATAAATGGCGCTGAGCCCCAAAACAACTTCCTTTTAACCAGTTCGATCCCAGTACTAATTCGCTAAATCCAGTGATGTAACATCGACATCGCAAGAGTGACACCGCTGCCTAAAAGATTGATACCTCCCCCCCTCTCTCTCTCTCTCTCTCTCTCTCTCTCTCTCTCTCTCTCTCTCTCTCTCTCTCTCTCTCTCTCTCTCTCTCTCTATCTATCTCTCTCTCTCATTCGTTCCATCAATAAATTGGGAAATGATTAAATACCTCTGTCCAATAAACTGACTTTCGTAGAAGGAGTTCAATTTACCAGCATAATCTCTGTACTGAAAATTGGTGGATATCTTTCTTGAAATTGTTTCTTGATATTGTTTCCATTGGCAAAGCATCTAATGCATCTTGTATGTTTGATGCATTTGTCTAATCAACAATTTTCTCTCTGTATTTTGTTTTCAATGTATACACGTGCATATAAATGTCCAAATAAACTTGAAACATATATTGTCACTGGTCTTTGGTCAATTTCCGTTTCTTTAGGAAATTTAAATTGTCAACAATTTTGTCAACTTTTGTTCCGCTGCGTTCCTCCTGATTGAAACCTTAATCGTATTTTATTTAATCGGAGCTTATGTCCTTACTTTTAATTCAATCGCTGGACTGTCATTGAAACATTATATTTTTAAATTTAGATAAATTGATTAGGCATCCATAAAAATTTATTGGGAAACTATATTATCAAAATTGCCCTTTTTATGTTATCAAAAGTGCCATTTTTACTCGCTGGTAATTAAAGACCAGCTGCAAACAAATTAGACTCGGGGAAAGTGCCAGAGTTGTTGCAAATTCTTTAACCCAAAAGGTATTTTAATCACAAGCCCAGCTACACGTGGCATTTAGATTCTAATAATTTAAAACGTCGGGAGTGCGTCCATCAGCATCCATGCAAATAATCAAACTTTCCTATCACTTTGTGTGAATAAATAAAGCCATCTGAATGAGATTTGATTTTATTAATCTTCCTGTAGAGTCAAATATTCTTACATTTTATGATACAATTAGCGTCTGCTTATTCGATGACTTTATGCTAAAACTCTAATGCATAACAAATTTGAAACATTAGATATAAAATGATTCGTAACATTTTTTTATGGCCAATATATTCGCCATGTTCAATTAATCAATAATAAATCCTAGTTATTACAAATGAGTGTAGCTCTTATCTTTTAAAACTGCATTAGTATCTTGCAATAAAGCAATGTTTTTAAATTGCAAAGCAATGCTATTCCTTTATAACACAAAATATCTCGTACTAACGTAATGTTATGTTGTTATAAAGGGAATGTTATATCGTAATGACAAAAAATGCTACCTCGTTATAACGCATAGTTATATAGTTATAAAGCAATATTAACTCCTAAAAACACAAAATTATTTCGTTATAACGCAAAATATATCGTAATAACTAAGTATTATCTCCTAATGACGCAATAGTTTGTATGAATAACGCAATGGTATCTCCTCAAAATGTAATTTTATATCTTAATAATGAATCTTTCTGCAGTAATAAACTAATTCTATATCAAACTATCTCAAATAATGTAATTCATCTCCGAATAACTCAATGCCATATCATAATAACGAATTGTTCTTTGTAATATTGCAATATTATCTTATAAAATTGCAATGTTATGCAGTTGCTACAAAATACGATGTCGTTATATAACAATGTTATTTCGCTACAATGCCAGATATCTCGCAATAACACGTTATCTCCTAAAATTTCAACGTTATCTTGTAATAACGCACTTCTCGTTGAAAAGAAAAATATATGTCCTAATAACGCAATGTTGTTTCCTAATAAACCAATGTTCTCTAGTAATAATACAATTTTCTCTCGTAATGATGCAATGTTATCACGCATTAAAACAAATTCTTTTTTTTACATGGGAGTTAATGGGCCTCCGTACATTTATTCCATGGATAACGTCGAATTAACGTTATGTGTGCCTTCTGTTTGGCATCAATATGCTTTAGACTACTATGTTATTAAGTATAACTATGCAAAACGAAACAAATGATTCAAATAAATATATAAATGCGCCTTTAACATGGATTACACTAGTTTGGTATGGTGAGAATATCTGCGCTGATCAGGCTTTTTTAAAACTCGTCTAAAAAGCCAGCTATTTGCGATGAAACGATTTAAGCAAATTGTGTTAGATACAAATTTTTTTATGTTAAAGCATTGAAAATATTATGATAACTGATATTTAAAATTGGAACATCATTCGTATTTCCCAAGTACATATTATTACACTTTCAGCGGGCTGCAACACAAAGATGAGTTACCGAATGAATTGCGAGTCCTCATGGTGCTTTCGGAACTGTTACATGCAAAAATCAACCGAGCCAGCGTAGCCAAGATCAATACTTAATCTCCATTAATTCTTATCTTTCTCTATTTTCCCCTCCTATCGTTTGCCTTCCTTCTAAAGGTATAATTGTGATACTTTTTCACAGGTATGACTAATTCCAATTAATGAAATTGATTTTTGAAATTAACTTTTTTAGTTCATTTTCAGCTCACACCTTACTGTCTCCCCTTTCAATCTACTGTCTCCCTTCTCAACCTACTGTCTCCCTACTGTTTCCCTTTTCAACCTACTGTCTCCCATTCTCTTGTTGTAACTTAAGCATGCGCTTTATTTTTTTTAATATCTGTGTAACTGTTTAGCTTAGAACATCGTTTAATAATCGGATTTTATGATAAATGCGTCTTCATTTGTGTACAAAGAGGCATATTTCATTGAAAGCATGTATAGGAAGAGAATCATGTATTCAACTAAGTCCCATGTCCATTTTGGTGAAAAGGATTTACCATGTTATTACCAATGGTACTGATAGGCTTAACCAATTAAAATCATATGAACCAAATGCATGCTTTTCAAGAGTACATTACTGAACCAAGGACATGCTTATCAAGGGAACAATATTTAACAGATGCCATGCTTATAAAAAAAGTAAAACCGATAATTTAAGCAACATCAACATTTTCCTACTCTACTACAATACATAATGAACATTTAAGATACACTTACGTTCTAGTCAATTAAATGTCGATGATAAAGATTGTAAAATCCTTACACATGTACCTATATAATGCTCCTAACGTATTTCAATAGTCTTGAATATCCTGATGCAACAGTGATGTAATCCTGAATATCTTGGAACGAGTTCATAAAAATCAAATGTAGCTTGTATAAATACAAAATGTCACTGAACACTTATGTAATTCAAATGCATCTTTGAATATATAATTCCACATTAATAATCTATGAACACAAGTACAAACTCTGATCGTTGATTTCTACAGACTGATATCGAACCGGATTTAATTATTTGCGCAATATTTGTTTCCTAAATCCCTATTTACACATTTCATTGCACCAGTAGCGTAATACAAAATTGATTTTTTCCAACTGAAACGCCTAGTCTAACCGTAAACAAGACTCACCTTACACTATTATTACGTAAACATATTGTTTGAAACTTATAACCATTGACATAAGATGTCTACATAAACATTTTTTTTTCAGATTTCTAAACAGTGATATACAATTTTCACACAATATAACTTAGATGTACGAAACACATATTTATACAGAAAACTGCCATTTAAACTAAGTATATGTAGAGCGCTTAACAATAATGAAAAAGAATTTGTTTTTAATCTAAGGCATGTTTATGAGGAAAAAAACCCAAAGACATACTTATCAAGAGAACAATTTATTAATATTTGTATCACTAACGTAATGTTTTTTCTCCAAAACAATTCAACCAACTGATGATTATGAAAATTTAATTTGACATTAATTATTAACCACATTTAACCAAAGGTAACAAAGTTGTTTTGCTCATGCAAAATATTGGAAACGTAACTACAAACATATTCATAAAAAGAACCATGAGAATTATATTTACTCAAAGATATGCTATGAATAAAACAATATTTAATCAAGGGTATGCCTAACAAGAGACCATTTTTAAAGCAAATGCATACTTGAGGAGAGAATAGTAGATAATTCGGGAATTTCTGCCGCAAAGACCATACTTTTCCTTTGATAAGTTCAAATGCTCGCCGACAGACCCGTTTCTACCACTTCCTGCCCTACCCCATCTTTCTTGTGGATTTTTTGGGGCTTTTTATGATTTTTTTGTCTTTGGTTTAACGTTTCTATTAACCTGAGAAAATGAGTGTCTTTGCGCTATGGAACCCACCAGAATCATCTACTACTACTATACTTTGATTGATGTTGTTTATGAAAATAAAAATGTCAGATATTAGATTGATAAACCTCTTCGAAAATCGCAGTATTTCAGCATAAGATTCTGGATCATCATATTTATCTTTATAAAGATAAAACATTATTTTCCCACTAACTTTTCTCTGATGTTTAAATATAATTTCTAATTATTTCCTACATAATAGCGAATTTTTCATATTTTTCTATTAATCAACGTTTAATACAATAAAACTTCGATTTATCCTAATTTATAATTATTTTTGTATACCTTTTTTGGAATTATTTTATATTGATCATCCAAGTTAAAATTTACATAAAATATAACAAACTTTTCTTCTAATACCATACATAGCTCTTCATAAGATTTGAAATATTTTGAATCATTAAAACGCAGTAAACTAATCCCAGAAACAAAAATCCAAATAAACTTAAATTTGTATGACCAAAAACTTTCATTTCCGATTCCATCTTGTATTGTGACGGTCAATTGGTTATTATTTACCAGAACAATTTCGAGTCTAGGATTCGGCGAATGTGGATATGTGAGAAAGCTTGCCAGTAGGTTCTCGTGGGTCGGTGGTTCTTTCCGGTGATTTCCCGGTTTCTTCCTCCACCATTAATACTGGCCGCCATGAATAGCCTATCGTGCTGAAAAATGGCGTTAAGCACAACAACAACAACAACAACTTATCCCTGTGTACGATTAGTGGCTATAGGAGAAATTGAGGAACGTTCAGAATGTAGTCTCAAGTAAGACAAGTGTACACTCCTAAGAAAAGGATTGAAATTGTCGAGGAAGGCTAGCCAATGAAAGAATGTAACTGGCACCCAATGAAAGCAAGCCATACAAAATGCCAGAACCAACCACATACCGTGTATGTAGCATTCTCGGCTGAATTAAAAGTAATATATTGGCCTGTGAAAATAACCGCGACATTTGCAAAATCGTTAACTATACCGAGAAGTCAAAAACAAAAATTTGTAGTAAAGTCTAACAATGGCGAGGACAAAGCAGACAGCCCGAAAGAGTACTGGAGGAAAAGCTCCAAGGAAACAATTGGCGACAAAGGCCGCGCGTAAAATCGACCAGCAACTGGTGGTGTTAAGAAACCACACAGATACAGGCCAGGTTATACATCGCTCTGAGACTGAAATTACGAAACCATGGAAAAGTTTGATATTGAATCGAGTATACTTTCCAGCGTCTGGTTCGTGAAATTACTCAGGATTTTAAGACCGATCTTCGATTCCAAAGCTCCGCTGTCATGGCTCTTCAGGAGGCTAGCGAGGCCTACTTGGTGGGTCTTTTTGAAGACGCCAACCTGTGTGCCATTCAAGCCAAGAGAGTGACCATTATGTACAAAAAGCTGACAAAACTGAAACGCTCATTAAATATGTACAAATATTAATGTTCTTGAGATGATTAAATATGTAAGGTTCAAAGTACCTAAACGGCCCTTTTAAGGGCCACACAAAAAATAGAAAAGACATAATTTTGTATGCCATTCTGTATCAAATCTGTGGATAGAAAATAATACAACTACTGTGATCCTCAATATTGCCGAACATAGCAAGAGATATTAATATTGTAGTCATATGTTTTAGGTGATTGAATATTATGTCTTGTGATAAGAAAAGGACACTGTTAATTAGAGTGAGTGTACATTAAGTGGAGATTTTTGTGTGAGATTATCAGTGGTTATTTCAATTACGTTGCAAAATTTGATGCTATGTAAATTTTTAATTGGGGGGGATTTGTACCAGATAACAACAACATCGAAAGGTTTGTCCACAATTGGTAAACCATCTGGGGGATATTAACCATGCCCACGCGACCGCTGTAATAATGTCGCATTGAATCAAGCCCTGCCAAAAAAGGGAGGCCTTTTAATAACATTTCAGGGCTTTTCAGTCATAATAACATTCAATTATACATGAACCCTGTAAATTCTTGAAACATAAAATTAGGGTTTATAATAAAACTTTACATTTGTTTCAATTACTGTATTAATCAACTTCAGAAAAGCCTTTCACATTTATTTAGTGTAATTCAGCCGATAGTGGGACTGATAAAAAAACATAAGTCCAACATCGGGGGGGGGGGGGGAACCATGCAATGGTGAAGAGAATGCTTTTATCATCAGTTTTGAAAATCACTTGCTTTCTCACCTATAATTCTCCATGGAAAAAGCAATGCTTTTTTCAGGATATTAGAACTGAAATTTAAAAAGGAAAATTCCAATGAACTTTGAATTTTTTTAGCATACAAAAATAATACAGGATTCTGCAAGCTTGGAAGTTCTCGTGAAAGGTTTTATTTTCTCAACTTCAGATACAGATGACATTTAGGATTGTAGTGGGTGAAGTGTAGCTCAATAAATTCTTATTTCAAAAAGAAATGAATATGATCAAATTTGAAGACCTTTAATCTGAGCAAAGAAACAAAAGAATCAAGAATTGTTTAGGAAACTTAACAATTCATTTTTTCAAGAAAATCATTGCAGTTGAAACAAACTTGGAATAAAGTTTATCATAAAATATTATCATTTTTTAACGAACATTTCACCTCCCATTACAAGAAAAGAAGGGAGAATACAAAAAGTGATTCCTTTTTTTTTAAAATTTTTCATCATTAAATGTTAAATAAACCATTTCAAACAGAATATTATTTTGTATAAATTAACATGAAATAATAAAAATTTTAATATTTTTTCATACCAATGTTTTGACAAAACAAATCATTAAAAGCAAAAAAACAACTTTTTATTGAAACTTTTTCATTATAATTCTTTATTTTGGTAAATTTTTCAAGGTAAAATTATTCTTTCACTATTTCGTCATAAATTTAAATGCATTGATACATCAGTTGAAACACATGAGTATAAAGAATAGCAAATTCAAGAGCAATTCAACAATATTTTTATATTGAAATATTTGTTTTATTTTACCAGGCTATCTTTTTATATATAAATTCAAATTGGATTAAAAAATAATACAAATAAAGTTTAACTTCAAATTTTGAACCCCTAAAGTTGTATGAATCCATTCAGAACGAAATTTTATCTAATCACAAATTTTCATTACCAAAACTTTAAAATTAACAATAGTGCTAATTTAAATGGTAAATAGAATACTCATTCACACATCGCAATTTACCTTCATAACGGACATTGTAACTTTAAAGAAATTAGAAATTTCTGCATTAGTTTTTAATAGCTTTTAACATTTAATTGATATATCAATTGAAAACAAAACCAAAAATGTACGATTATGTGATATTACAAAAGTTCATGCGTAAATCAATTAAAATAACATTTTTCAAATATCGAATTCCTATTTCCATCAATTATTCAGAATAAATTTTTTTTTTTTTTTTTAATCGCATTTCAGTTCAACACGAAGCATAATCAACGTTTATTTTTTTTTTAAGTCTATTGATTGTTAATAAAATTTTTGACTTAATCTTATTTGTTGAAATTAAACGCTTGGCCATTTAAACCTCCTTGTTTAACAATAAAAAAAACTTTTTGACAGATCTGCAAACATTAAACAATCAAATCAACGTTAGGGCATTGGCATTTTGTAAAATCAAAAATATCTCCGCCCATAATTATGATATTTTAAACAATATTTCAATCCACTAAAAAAATTTAAATAAAACTATCCGCACCTTTTAACATACAAATCAGGAAACACATCACTAACATCACTTTTGGAAAGGTCATTGGTAAATGAATTATTTTATTCTAAACTGACTTTTATGATCACAAAAATCTCCATTTTTATTAACCGCATAACTAATAAAATTTAGCTGTAATTGAAAATAATTTTTTGCTTGAAAAAAACATTATCAGGAAAATCCAAATCTAATCCCATAAAACTAACGTTGCATGTTTAATTTTACATTTCATCGAGGCCAATTCAAGAATACTTATAATAGCAAACAATTCCAGAATATACTTAAAAATTATCAACAAATTTAGGGATTTTAGCGTTTTTATCAACTATATGTTTCTTAACCCATATTTTTAATATTACTCGCATCCATAAAAATTTCCGCCCATTCAAACCAAAAATCAACTAATACAAAAAAATTGTCTAATCGTACTTAAATGGCATAACTTATTAAGATTGATTTAAATCTGAACCATTTATTTTGTATTTCTAACCCACATTTCAATAAATAATCTTAACATCAAAATTTTACCCCTACAAAAAAATGCATTATAACCAACAAAAAAAAATTAATTAAAAATTTTAAATATTTCAATACCTTTAAACTGAGCAAAACTATTTTTTTATTATATTTCTTTATATATTAATACTGACTTTGTCACCTTTAAAGACATTCTTAAAATTTTCCCATTTATAGATATTTTTAGGTGCTAGACCAGTTTTTAAAAAACAAATTTGAATTTATTTTATGTATAAAAACATTCTTCCAAATTATAAAAAAATTTAAATTACAAAAAAAATGTCTTAACAAAAATATTTATAAAAATGCCAATAAATAATTTTTTACATACGAACGACTATTACCAGTAACACAAAAACAATAAAATATTATAAAATATACTTTATTAATAAAATAATTAAATAAAGTAAATCCAAAATTAAGTAATTACTATTATAACGACAATTTTATTAAAAACACATATAACATGACTCAAGCTAAAACAATTACAAATAATTAATGTGATAAACAAATCTAATTTTTTTCTTTTTTAAACTTAAACAACTTATAATAATTTTTAAATTTAAAAATAAAAAAATATTTAAAACAAATAACATATTACCAGTACTACATAACTGCAGAAACATTAAATAGAACAAATTTATAGTATTTATTAAAAAAACATCAATTTGAAAAAAACAATTTTTTACACATTGACAAAAATAAAAATTGGAAAATTAAAAATAACTATTTAAAATCCAACGTAAATTTTCAAATTACCAAAATCAAATTAAAAAGAAAATTAATTAACAAATTTTTTTAAATAACAAAAAACTTTGATGTTTTACTGACGAAACATCAAAATATAAAAAATTTTTAAAAAAATATTTTACGCTTAAACATCAATAAACAACAAATAACTTAAAAACAAAAATTTGAATTTTTTTTTACAAAAAACTTTATTTCTAGATCCAAAAAAATTACATTACATTATTTTCGTCTAAATTGTATTAAATTTTAACGCATTAAAAAAAAAAATGGGATAAAAAAAGAAATAAATAAATAAAAAACAGACAAAAAAATGCTAGCAAAACAAAATCCATAAATTAACAAAAACGTAATTTTAAACCATATCCAACACGAACAAAGCTAAACTTAAACGCAAAACCAAATAAGTAAAATGTTGGGCAAAAAGGATTAAATCTAATTTCTTCTATTTAAAACGTTGTAAGGAAGATAAAAAAAAATAACTTTTAAAAAATTAGGTTTGATAATTTTTAATGATACATAAATTTTGACTAAAATTGACTATTTACCATTGTTAAATAAAATTGCCATCCTAACAATAATAAAAATTATACAAGAATTTAATTTTACTAAACAAAAATAATGTTTTTTAAAGGCTTGTCAACAATTTTCCAAAATATGAAAACTTTCAAAAAAAACTAAAAAAAAGTTTAAAATACAAAAAAACCATCTTAAATTAAATTTTTAAAAAAAAGATATAAATTAGCAATCTGCTTTTTATATTTTATAAAAACAGTAATTATCAAAAAAAATACAAACAAAAAAATTCCAAAGGCTTAAAGAAAAATTTCTACAAAAAAAAATTAAAAAAAAAATAAATAAAAAATAAAAAAAAAATTTTTCATTTTTTTCAATTAATAATTTGCCGGAAATGAATTCTTGATTTTTTTTTAAACAATCAATTAAAATTGCCAAACAAAAACAAAAATTTAATAAAAAATGCATTCCAACCTTTAAAAAAAATTTAAATATTGGTGAAAACAAACCAAACATTTTCAATCGTTAAAACCAAAAAAAAAAAAAACATCTTTAGTAAAAATCTTTGGCAAAAAAAAAAAAAAACCAAAAATTTTTAAGTAATGAAAAAGAACTAAAAAAAAAAAAAAAAAAAGTGTTTTTTTAAAAAAAAAACAAATAAAAACAATATGAAAAAAAAAAAAAACCTGATTCTCAAACATTTTAAACATTTTCACCAAAAACAAACTAAATGGCAAAAAAGAATTCGAAAATTTTCCAAAAAACTCCAAATATCAATCTTTTTAAAACCAAAAGCCTTCAAAACCAATTTCTAAAACACCTACAAAAATAAATAATACAATTATTACAACATATGCAAACCAAAAAATGCTTAATAGAAAATCAATTTATTCAATAATTATTAAAAAATATTCACATAAAAAAAAAACAAAAAAAAAAAATTGAAAAAAAAAAAACCATTATAATTTTTAAAATTAAATTCCATACTTAATAAAACATCAAAAAACAAAGTTTTAGAAATTTAAATAATCCCAAAACAAATAATTAAAAAAGTTTAAATAATTTTTATATTTAATAAATCTTTTTTTTTGCATATAAATTTTTAAAAAAAAAATTTTAGCCATTTTTTAAATTATAAAAATTCCCTCAAAATAATTAAAAATACCCAAAATTTTTTATATTTTTAAAATAAAAATAAATACCAAATTATAGATATTTCTTTATTTTTTTTATTTTTTTAAAATTTTAAATTACATGTCAAAATAAAAAAATTTTCCATTTAAAAAAAAATTTTTTTTTCAGGTAAAATAAAAACAAAAAAATAAAAATTTCAAAATTTTTAAAAAAAAAAAAACCTTTAGAATCATCAAAAAAATTATTTTAAAAAATTCAAAAAATTAAATTTAAAATTTTTCCAAAAAATTTTAAAAAATTATAATTTTAAATTTAAATTTATATTGTACATAAAAAACAAAAAAAAAAAAAAAACAAAAAAATAAAATAATCCCCCCCATTTAAATAAACATTTTAAAAAAATCCCACATTTCTAAAAAAAAAAAAAAAAAAATAAAAAAATAAATTTCGAAATTTTGTTTTTCACATATATAAAAACAAACAAAAAATAAAATAAACCAACAAATACCAAAATTTAAAATAAAAAACAAAAAAAATGAAAAAAAAAATAATGTTAAAATAAAATTCAAAAAACTAAAAAAAAAAAATAATAAATAAATGAAAAAAAGCAAAAAAAAAAAAAAAAAATAATTAAAAAAAAAAAATATAATTCTTATTTAAAAAATGGTCATTTAAATTTAAATAAATTTAAAAAAAAAAAAGTTTTAAAATTAAAAAACAAAAAAAAAAAAAAAATAAAAACAAAAAACTTTTTTAAAAAAAATATTTAAAATTTTTTTTAAAAAAAATTTAAAAAATAATTTTTAAAATAAAAATTTTTTTAAAAACCAAAATAAAAAAATAAAAAAAAAAAAACAATTTATAAAAAAATAAAAAAAAATTAAAAAAAAATTTTTAAATTTATAAAAAAAAATTTACATATAAATTAACTTTAAAAAAAAATAAAAAACAGTTCAAAATTTTTCAAAAAAATTTAATTTAAATCAAAAAAAAAAAAAAAAATTATAAAATTAAAAAAAAAAATAAAAAAAAAAAAAATTAAAATTAAAAAAAAAAATAAAAATTAAATAAAAAAAAATTTACATTTCCAAAAACCACCAATTATTCCCATCTAAAAAAAAAAACAAAAAAAAAAAAAAAAAAAAAAGTTAAAAAAAAAAAAAAAAAAAAAAACTTTTAAAAAATAAATAAAACTTTTAAAAAATTTTAAAAACAAAAAAAAACATTTAATTTTTAAAAAAAATTTCAAACCAAAAAAAAAAAAAAAACAAAAAAAAAAAAATAAAAATTTAAAAAAAAAAATAAAAATTTCAAAAAAAAAAAAAAAAAAATTAAAATATAATAAAAATTTTTAAAATTTAAAAAATTTTAAAAAACCTAAAAAAAAAAATATCAAAAAAAAAATTATCTAAAAAAATCAAAACCCATCAATTAAAATTAAGAGTATCCAAAAAAAAAAAAAAAAAAAATTTTTAAAAAAAATAATTTTAAAAAAAAAAAATTAAAATTTTATTTTACTCATAATTTTTAAAAAATAATACTAAAAAACCCCCCATTCAAAAATTAAAAATATTTTTCCTAAAAAAAAATAAAAAAAAAAAATAACAAAAAAAAAAAAAAAAATTACACAAAAACAAAAAAAAAAAAAAATTCTTAAAAAAAATTTATTAACAAAGTTTTTTTTAAATTATAAATAAAAAAAACTTAATCCAAAAAAAAAAAAAAAAAAAATTAAAAACATGATTTTGTTAAAAAAAAATCAAAAAAAAAAAAAAAAAAAAAAAATAAATTTTTATTAAAATTAAAAATAATAATTTAAAAAAAAAAAAAAAAAAAAAAAAAAAATAAAAAATAAAAAAAAAAAAAAAAAAAAAAAAAAAAAAATAGTACAACCCCCAAAAAAAAAAAATCACAAAAAAAACCCCATCATAACCAGTAAATAAAAAAAAAAAAAATCAAAAAAAAAACATTAAAAAAAAAAATAAAAAAATTTATAAAAAAAAAAAAAAATTAAAAAAAATAAAACATTTTCACCCCAAAAAAACCACCATTATAAAAAAATTTAAAAAAAATTTAAATCAAAAAAATTTTTATTAAAAAAAAAAAAACCAATATACTAAAAAAAAAAAATTTAAAAAATAAAAAATAAAATTAAAAAAAATAAAAAAAAAAAAAAAAAATTAAAAAAAAAAAAACCAAATTCAAATAAAAAAAAAAAAAAAAAAAAAATTTAAAAACAAAAAAAAAAAAATAAAAAAAACAAAAAAATCATTTAACAAAAACATTTAAAAATAATTAAAAAAAAGAAATATTTCAAAAAAAAAAAAAAAATAATAAAAAAAAAAAAAAAACCCAAAAATATAAAAAAAAAAAAATTAATTAAAAAAAAAAAAATTTAAAAAAAAAAAAAAAAAAAAAAAAATTTTTAAAGATAAAAAAACCCACAAAAAAAAAAAAAAAAAAAAATAAAAAATAATAAAAAATTAAAAAAAATCAATCCCCAAAAAAAAAAAAAAAAAAAAAAAAAAAAAAAAAATAAAAAAAACATAAAAATAAAAAAAAAATTTTAATAAAAAAAAATTAAAAAAACCACATCATTATCAAAAAAAAAAAAAAAAAAAAATAAAAAAAAAAAAAATTAAAAAAAAATTAAAAAAAAAAATATAAAAAAAAAAAAACCCCACCCAAAAAACATAAAATTTATTTTTATTTTAAAAAAAAAATAAAAAAAAAAAATAATTAAAAAAACCAAAAAAACAAAAATTTTATAACAAAAAAAAAAAAAAAAAAAAAAAACCCAAAAAAAAAAAAAGTAAAAAAAAAAACCCCAACCAAAAAAATCAATCCCTAAAAATACCACAAATTACCAACTTTTCAAACCCCCATTAAAAAAAAAATAACCAAATTTAAGTAAAAAAAAAAAAAAAAAAAAAACCCCCAAATACTTTAAAAATTTTTAAATAAAAAATTTAAAAAAACTCTCTCTCTCTCTCTCTCTCTCTCTCTCTCTCACTCTCCTCTCTCTCCTCTCTCTCTCTCTCTCTCTCTCTCTCTTTTCTCTCTCTCTCTCTCCCTCTCTATTTTCCCTAAAAATTTTATTTCTTAAAAAATTCTCTTTTCATCTAAATCTAATCTTTTCTTCTTTATTCTCTCTTTCTCTCCCCTCTTTTAATCTCTAAAATCTTTTCTCTTTTTTCATTAATAAATTTTCATTTTAAAATTTATCTTACTCCAAAAAACTTTTTCTCTTTCTCAAAAAATTTTATAATTTTTATTTTCCCCTTATTTAAATCAAAAAATTTTTCATTAAAAAATTTGAAAATTTTTTTTAAAATTTTTTTATTTTTTCTTAAAATCTCTCTCTTTCTCCCAAATTAATCTCTTAAAAAAAATTCTAAATCCATTAAAAAAAAACTCATTTAAATCCCCCATCACTCACCTCTGTCTGTCAATTTTTCAAAAAATGAAATTAATAACTAAAAATCAAAAAAAAACCTTCCCCCCAATCTTCTTTAAAATCCCCCCCTTTTTTCACTATTCTCTCCCAAACCCCAATCTTCAAAAACTTAATCTCCAAAAAAACCCCCTCCAAAAAAAAAAAAAAATCAAAAAAAAAACCCCCCAAAATCAAAAAAACCCCCCCCCCAAAAAAAACCAAAAAAAAAAAATTAAAACAAATACCCTAAAAAAAATACAAAAACCATTTAAACAACCAAAATCATTAAAAAATTCAAAATCATACATCCTTTTCAAAATTAACCAAAAATTTCCCCCCAAAAAAAATTTCCCCATTTTACAAAAAAAAAAATTTTCCCAAATTTCATTTTTTAAACTTTTTTTTTCCAAAAAAAAAAAATTCCCCAAATCAAATTTTTTTTTTTTTCTTTCCCATTCAATTTTTCCACCCCCAATCCCAAACCAAAAAATTTTTTTATTTCCCAAAAACCCCCCAAAAATCTTTTCAAATTTCCAAAACTTTTTTATCCACTACAAAATTTTTTTAAAAATACTTTTTTTTTTAAAACATAAAAATCCCAAAAAAATAAATAAAAAAACCCCCCCAAAAAACATAAATCACTCCCAAAAATTTTAAAATGAAAAAAAAAAAAAACATTTTTTTTTTTCAAGTTTATCAAAACACCCCCCCCACAAATTTTTCATAATTTTTCCCCTAAAATTTTAACAAAAAAAAAAAAAAATCCAAAAAAAAAAATTTTTTTTAAAAAAAAAAAAAATTTAAAATAAAATTTTTTTAAAAATCATTTTTTGAAAAAAAATCCTTTTTTTTTTTTTACCCATTAACCTGGCCAACCCTAACCATAAAAAAAAAAAACAAAAAAAAAAAAAAATAAAATATTAATTCAAAAAAAAAAAAAAAAAAAAAAATAAAAAAAAAATTCAAAAATTTTTAAAAATTTTTTTCAACAAAAAACCCCTTTTAATAAAAATTCCTTCATTTAAAATTCCTTAAACATTAAAAATCACCATTCCCCCATTTTCAACCCCAAAAAAACTTAAAAATCAATTTTTTAAAAACCCAAAAAAATAAAAAATTTTTTTTTAAAAAACAAAAAAAAAATTTTTATAAAATCCCTAAACACTAAAAAATCCCAAAAAAAATTTTAACCCCCTTTTAAAAATATTCATTTTTCCCAAAAAAAATACCCCACAAGACAAAAAAAAATTTTAAAACCCCAATAAACATTAAAAAAACAAAAAAATTTAAAAAAAAAAAAAAAAAATTTTTAATCACCCCCATCACCAACTAAAAAAAGAAAACAAATCCAAAAAAAAAAAAAAAAAAAAAAAAAAAAAAAAAAAAAAAAAAAAAAAAAAAAAAAAAAAAAAAAAAAAAAAAATAAAAAAAAAAAAAAAAAAAAAAAAACCCCAAAAATTTAAATGCAAAAACAAAACACCCCCCAAAACAAAATTATTTAATATATTAAAAATAAATCATTTTTTAATAAATTAAAAATCCCTTTTAATCAAATTTTCAAAATAATTACAAAAAATCTAAAAATTCAACCACCCCCATTCCAAAATAAAACCCTTAAAAAATAAAATCAAAAATCAAAAATAACCCCCCCCATTTTTTTAAAAAACCCCCCCATTTAAACCCATAACCCCCCCCCCCCCCCCCCCCAAATTTAAAAAAAAATATTAAAACCCAAAAATTTTTTCCCCAAAAAAACATTTTATATACAACACATCCCCAAAACCAAATACAAATAATAAATCCAAAAAAAAAAAAAAAAAATCAAAACCACCCCCCCCCAAAAAAAAATTTCAAAAAAAAATAAAAACCCCCCCCCCTAAAAAAAAATACCCCCCCCCCCAAAAAAAAATTTTTCAAATTTTAAAAAATATTATTATTAAAATATTATTAAAAAAAAAATGTTTTAATTTATTATGTATAAATTTATTTAACTATGTAAAGTATGTTGTACCAAATTTATATATTTTTAAATATATATAAAAAAATAAAAAATTATTATTTTAAATAATAAATAAAATTTTCAAAAATTAAAATAATATATTTATTTTTAATTTTATTTTTTTTAAATTTTTAATAAAAAATAAAATTTTTTAAAATTTGTTTAAACCCACTAATAATTAAAAAATAAAAAAATTTATAAATATAAAATAAAAAAAAAAATTAACCAAAAAAAAAAATTAAAAATTATAATTTAAATAAAAAACCCCCAAATTTAAAAAAAATTTTATAATAAAATTTCATTTACAAAATTCATAAAAAAAAAAAAAAAAATAAAAAAAAATAAAAATTTTAAAATAACATAAACCATTTTTAAAACTTAAAAAAAATAAAAAAAAAACATTAAAAAAATTTAAAAAAAAATAAAAAAAATTTTTAAAATTTAAAAATTTTTTTTCCCAAAACAATTTAAAAATTTTAATATTTTTTTTATTAAAAAATTTTTTTGTTTTTACCCCCCCCATAAAATTTAATTTTTTTCAAAATTTAAATTTTAAAAAATCCCCCAAAATTAAATTTTAAAAAAATTTTAAAAAAAAAAAATTTTTAATCCCCCAAAAAATTTTTTATAATAAAAAAAATTTAAAAAACAATGTATACCCCACCATTCCCAACCCCCCAAATCCCAATTAATAACCCCCAATTTTTTTTTAAAAAAAAAAAATTATAATTAAATAAAAAAAAAAAAAAATTTTTAATAAATATTTTTTTCACTATTATTAAATATTTTTATCAATTATATTTTTTTACCCCCCAAAAAAAAAAAAATCAAATAATTTAAAATTTTTTTCCAAAAAAAAAAAAGTTTAAAAATTTTTTAAAAAAAAAAAAAATAATAAAAAAATTTTTTTTACATTAAA
>JAEAOA010001582.1:620000-747500 GCA_016746295.1 Potamilus streckersoni | reverse complement strand
ATACATACATACATACATACATACATACATACATACATACATACATACATACATACATACATACATACATACATACATACATACATACATACATACATACATACATACATACATACATACATACATACATACATACATACATACATACATACACCTTACCTAATTATAAGACCATTGATAATACCACGGTTTTTATTTAAAGACGAGTATCTCCTTTTATTGCTTGAAAGTTCAGTGCATTAGATTATAATGATTTTGTATGTATGTATGTATGTATGTATGTATGTATGTATGTATGTATGTATGTATGTATGTATGTATGTATGTATGTATGTATGTATGTATGTATGTATGTATGTATGTATGTATGTATGTATGTATGTATGTATGTATGTATGTATGTATGTATGTATGTATGTATGTATGTATGTATGTATGTATGTACGTATGTATCTATATATATATATATATATATATATATATATATATATATATATATATATATATATATATATATATATATATATATATATAAGTGTTATAAAAATTGTTAGTACAAGTTGCATAAACTTGTACGCATAAACTTCTACATACATACATACATACATACATACATACATACATACATACATACATACATACATACATACATACATACATACATACGTACGTACGTACGTACGTACGTACGTACGTACGTACGTACGTACGTACGTACGTGCGTGCGTGCGTGCGTGCGTGCGTGCGTGCGTACGTACGTACGTACGTACGTACGTACGTACGTACGTACGTACATACATACATACATACATACATACATACATACATACATACATACATACATACATACATACATACATACATACATACATACATACATACATACATACATACATACATACATACATACATACATACATACATACATACATACATACATACATACATCTTACCTAATTATAAGACCATTGATAATACCACGGTTTTTATTTAAAGACGAGTATCTCCTTTTATTGCTTGAAAGTTCATTGCATTAGATTATAATGATTTTTCATTAAAAGGCGGTTTACTGATTGGATCTGGAGGACACTTTTGTTATGAGTGTCTGCCACGGGAAAACCTACATCATTACTTGCCTTGTAAATAGTAGCACAAGTTATGACAAAAAGAAATGAAATGTTTACAGCTTTACATGGCACATGGTGGTATTTATATTTCCCATTATTATCACTTGTCTTTGTGCTAATTATATGCAAAATCAGTATAGTTGTCGTGTTTGGGTTTAATATCAATTATTAGCGCATGGAAAGGCATACATGACGGCCAGTGGGAAAAAAAATCCCGAGGCATATAATTCGGTAACAGGCAACGACCCTTGAGAAGCTGGATTCATGCAGTCCATCCGTATTAGCATTTAATACTGAGGTACACGTGAATAAAGCCTACTTTTATCTATCTATGCATTGTCATTTGCCGGGGACTTTACGCAGCTAGCACATAAAAAAATAACCTCTTGATAAACATCATACCCAGCCATAAAAAAGACAGCTTCTCTACACTAAAGTCATTCGTCACTCTATAGGTCACATGCAGTCAGCATGCAATCCTCAATAAATGAGATAAATACGATTTACCAGAGAGAGGCAAAGTTTAATTGAGAAAAGAAAGACACTCGTATCTTGGTGTTTGTTTTTTTAATATACTTTATTCCATCGAAGATAATAAATTATAGATAGTGAATAGATAATCGAGTTTGCGAAATGTAAGGAAATTGGAAACTGAATTCTTCTGATAATACATTTTCTAATCAACGTTATTGTTTTATTAATCATTTCATTATCTTTGCCATTGTCACCAGCAGCACCAGATTATTCTTCTTCTTCTTCTTCTTCTTCTTCTTCTTCTTCTTCTTCTTCTTCTTATTATTATTATTATTATTATTATTATTATTATTATTATTATTATTATTATTAGTAGTAGTAGTAGTAGTAGTAGTAGTAGTAGTAGTAGTAGTAGTAGTAGTAAGTGGTAGTAGTAGTAGTAGTAGTAGTAGTAGTAGTAGTAGTAGTAGAAGTACTAGTAAGTGGTAGTAGTAGTAGTAGCAGTAGTAATAGTAGTAGTAAAAGTAATAGTAGTAGTAGTAGTAGTAGTAGTAGTAGTAGTAGTAGTAGTAATAGTAGTAGTAGTAGTAGTATTAGTAGTAGTAGTAGCAGTAGTAGTAGTATGTCCTTTCCTTTCTAAAACAAATTAATGATTAATTTGGACCACGCTGGTATCACACATTATCTTGAACTGTTCACCTCTACCCATCCTCTCATTCATTTAGTTATTTAAATTCTCACCTAATACATGTAAAATTCTGTTGTGGACTTTGCCCTCTTTAACAAAGTGCAAGTATCATATACCTGCTTATACGTTTTATATGACCTTGGGATAACCAGATATATGGGAGACCAAATAATTATCCAAATTTTAGGATCTGACGTCATAATATGCAACATTCACAAGATTTTATAACAACATGAACCAGTTTTGTAACATGGACCCTCCCTAATTCTTAACATATGGACTTATCTGGATATACGAATGTATACGTATTTAGTAATAGAACTAGGGACACTTCTTTGTATTAGGTTACTTGACTTGAGTTGTGTCTTGTAGGACATAGTGAAAGTGCTAATATTAGGATTAGAAAGGCTTTTTAGTGAACCGTGCGATTAGGAAAAGAGAAAGATACACAGGTGTGAGATCATTAGATTTCGTGGTGTGCGATTATTAGGTGATTAGAGCATTTGTTTGTCATGTTCGCAATCTTAAGATTTTTTTCAGTTGACAACGACTGATATCTTGAGTCCTTTAAAATAGAGGAATAATGGACTGTAAAAGGCAGACTCACTCAGAATGTGCTTTATTTGCTCGGTGCAAAAACACTTTGCTTATATGATTAGCTTACGGGTGTGTACTTTATGAATTGCATATGTGCGCAGTTTATAAATAAATTTAGAAGTTGCACCTAAACACTACATTTTATCTTGTATAACGTGGTTTCATAATGCAATTACATTTGTTCGTTCCTTTTTTAATTTTCCAAGCAGTGTCAATCCTAATCTTCTTTGACATTATTCCATTTCTTATTGGGCATAAATATCATAGAACATTGCGACTGCGCCAGAGATTGATTTCGCACACTCGGCGAATCTCAAACGACCTATAAAAGATAATGTTAATAATCAGACAAACACAATACTTCAGCCAAATGTTTATACTTATGGAAGGATGCTACAGAAGAAACATAAACAAAAACGGTATACTTTTATATTTAAGTATGAATTGTGTTCATATGAGAGAGTGTTAAATAAATCGAGAGAGAGAGAGAGAGAGAGAGAGAGAGAGAGAGAGAGAGAGAGAGAGAGAGAGAGAGAGAGAGAGAGAGAGAGAGAGAGAGAGAGAGAGAGAGAGAGCAGTTGGATCAAAAAAGGTCAGCTGATGCAATCTATGATTAAACGTTACATACATGCCACAATTCAATCAATGACTTACGCAGTGTCCAGAACAGAATACGAAGTTGACCAGAGGTTTGATAGAAAGATTAGATAGATAGATGGATAGATCTATGGGTAGATAGAGAGCAAAAGCTGGATAAATATAACTACATTTTACAACCCGGGTTTTTAGTATCATAATAACTGTTCATTTATTTTTAATGATTATTTCTGACCCTATTTGACCAAGTCAACATCCGCGATGTTACAGTATCAGATTACAGAAAATTGTTATCATATCCATATGACTTGATATATGATATCCTTATGACCTGATATATGATATTCACATGACTTGATATAGATATAATTGGTCAGACCTTACTTCTGACGAAAAACTGAATTACACTCAGACATCTGCACTTTTATTGAACAAGATTGAGATCCCACGTTGTGCTGCCATCAGTAATGACCATGGTTGCACTAATCAGGTACATATGCAACATATAAATGAGCTATACGCTGAGGTAGTAAAAGCTCTATCGAAATCCAGTAATAAATTGACTAGGAAATCCAAACGTGGCCACCGGGTTATACCAGGCTGGAATGACAGGGTCAAAGAACTACACGACTCTGCACGAAATGCTTACTTAATGTGGCGTGATAACGGTAAACCTCGTCATGGACAATTAAGTAACCGAATGCGCCAAACTAGAGCACAATTTAAGTATGCCCTTGGGTCATGCAAGAATGACGAAGTAAAACATAGAGCAGACTCACTAGCACAAAAATTTGAAAATGTCGACCAACGTGAATTCTGGTAGCAAGTTAAACAAAGTATTACGACAACTTCCAATAAACTACCAATCTGCATTGATGGGTACCATGGTCAAAATAATATATGCAACGTGTGGAAAAATCATTTTGAAGACTTACTCAAGAGTGTCAAAAACGAATCGAATAAGAAGCGTGTTACATCAGCATTGAATACCCCTTCTGCTCATATTGAGGTAATCACATTATCTGAGATACAAAATGCAATAAGAAGACAAAAAGGTGGTAAATGTCCAGGATCAGATTTTTTATATGTGGAACATTTTAAATATTCAGATACTAGACTTCATGGGCTATTAATGGTTTTATTTAATTGTATCTTTGTGCATAACTTTGCACCAGATGATTTCACAAAAGTTACAATTATACCGCTACTAAAAAGCAAAATTGGTAATCTAGTGGACAAAAATAACTACAGACTTATAGCTCTTACGAGTATTATCTCAAAACTATTCGAATGCATCATACTACAAAGATGCGAAGTCTTAATCTCTGATAATCAGTTTGGATTTAAAAAGCAGCATTCTATAGATTTATGTCTTTATGCCTTTAAGAAAACCGTTAGCTATTATGTGGAACATGGCAGCCCAGTATTTGCATGTTTTTTAGACGCTAGTAAGGCATTTGATAGAGTCAATCATTGGACACTCTTTAAAAAGTTGCTGGAAATTAAAATTCCTGTATACATTGTTCATACTTTAGTCAACTGGTATGGCACACAGTTGTATTACGTGCGATGGGGAAGTGTAATATCCAGCGCTTTCCATGTAACCAATGGAGTGAGGCAGGGAGGTATTCTTTCCCCCATGTTATTTAATATTTACATTGACGACTTAAATCGTATATTGGGCCCTTGCAACGTAGGGTTACGTCTGCCACCAAATGGGCTGTTTCTAAACAATTTTAGCTTTGCTGATGATATGTCACTGATAAGTCCGTCTGTCGCAGGTTTAAGAAAATTATTGAAGATATGTGAACAATATGCATTAGAGAATGATATCATCTATAATACACAAAAATCTGTATGCATGGTCTTTCAGCCAACTTCTTTTAAATTATCATCACCTCCCTCTGTATATCTTAACGGCAACGCTCTTACGTATGTCGACAGTTATATGTGTTTGGGCCATATTTTGAAATCCAAACAGTCAGATAATGAAGATATGATGAGACATTATCGATATTTGTGTACTCGAACAAACATGCTTCTACGCAAATTTAAGCCTTGTTCATTGAGTATCAAAATTAGATTATTCAAATCGTATTGCTGCACTATGTATTGTGCTCCACTGTGGACAAACTTTAGTGAAAATGTGAAAAGAAAACTAGTAATTGGTTATAATAATAGTCTTCGCTTTCTATTAGGTCTTCCGAGACGGAACAGTGCCTCCAACATGTTTGTTAATTATAATGTATTAAGTTTTGAGGAAGTAATGAGAAAGTATGTATATTCAATGATAACAAGACTTTCTAATAGTGAGAACAGTATATTGAAATCACTTTGGAAATATGACATTAATTTAAATTCTCACATTGTTAGTAGATGGAACCAATTACTATTTAAATGTGTCACTTAAATTTCATTTTTTTAACAATGCATAGCGCAAATAATTGTTGTAAATGTATCTGAATACTTGTACATATGATATGTATATATATTTTATGAATATATGTATTTGTATATATATATATATATATATATATATATATATATATATATATATATATATATATATATATATATATATATATATATATATATATATATATATATATGAATATATGTATTTGTATGTATGTATGTATATATATATATATATATATATATATATATATATATATATATATATATATATATATATATATATATATATATATATATATCTAAGTCTATATAGGTATATATATATATATATGTATTTGTATGTAGCAATATATATATATATATATATATATATATATATATATATATATATATATATATATATATATATATATATATATATATATATATATGTATGTATGTATATATGTTCTTTTATGTTTACAATGTTTTACTCTATATCAGTATTTTAATTTAGATGTATGGACTATGCAGTCTGAAATAAAGAATTCTTATATATATATATATATATATATATATATATATATATATATATATATATATATATATATATATATATATATATATATATATATATATATATATATATATATCCATATGGCTTGATATATGAGGTCCATATAACTTGGTATATGATATTCACATGACTTGATAATTGATAAGGATATCCATATGACTTGCTATAAGATATCCATATGACTTGGTATATGATATCCATGGACTTGATACATGATGTCCATATTACTTGATAAGGTAAATAGCAATCAAATTGACCACAACAGGCAAGAATTTACGGTTATGCACGCATCGACTGCGTCTCAAAATGGGTGTGTAGGCCAATGATCCTGTCCATCGTTAATCGTATCGCTTCCTTGCATCGTTTCAGTGTGCTATAAATAGCATGACCTTACATCGTGGTGTGGTCGATTTGATTGTTGTTTAGCCTGTCAAGTCCTATGGATCTCATATATGTCAGATACATCTGATTAAAATTTTTTTTTACAGATATATTAAAAGGAAATGAGGAAATACCAGCCCCTCAAAAGTATCCAATTATGTCAAGATAGTCTACAATTGTTGTCCATTTTCTATTATTGCTATTATTGGGTTATGTGCGTGTGTCTGTGTGTGTGATTGTGTGTTTGATTTTGTGTGTATGTGTGTGTGTGATTGATATGGATTTCTAGCATAGCTTTTACATTTTTAAGTCATCTGATACGATTTCTGAATTGTGGCAGTTTATGGTAATGTCTATTACTGTGGCATCATGCCGCAGACATGTAGGATGATGTCCTACCCAGCCATATTATTCTGACACAAGTCCAACCAGTCCTGACACTAACTTATTAATACTGAACGCCTAGCCAGGCAGCTGTTAGAATCATTTTTAGAAGTCTTTAGTATGACTCAGCCTGAATTTCAACTCTTATCCTCCAGTAGCCGAGTCAATAATTGCTGCATTTAAAGCGGATACCGTTAGTGCGACCACAATACAAGTTTTGAAACACAGTTGTGATAGTGATGTTAAAATAACTTGACATTTGATAATTATTGGTACTGTCAAAGGTATATCATCTTAAATATTAGCCTTGTATAAAAAAAATCGTGAATCTGCATAGATTCAGTTTATGAACAACTCAGATTAAAAACATATTATCACCAATAGTGGCATACCGTAAAGTGAACTCATTATTCTACAAATGCATACAATGCACTCTTGCTACCCTCGTTAAATCAACCTTAGACGGTGTTTTGCCGTCGTTATGCAGACCTGTAATGCCAGTATAAAATCATATCACCATTCTAATAAATATGAGATGATAAAAACAAAGATCCTTCAAAGAATATCAGGAACAATTATTATTTGAAACAAAATGTGCTTTATGCCGACCTTCTTATGGTTTGGAACGTTTCTTTCTTCCAGTTGATTATTGCAAATAAAACGAAATTTCGTTCCTTATAAAATTGGTACCAATTATATACTCATAATATCATTAAAATACAATACAAACAAATACAATTCAAATTTTATTAATAAAGATATGTGTTTGTTTGTAAACCTTCTTGCGAATGTCAATACGAATTTATCATGAAGTCTTAAATGTAGTCAGTAAAGAAAAGGCATGGTGTGGGAACAATGCTTATATTTTGTCTTCAATGACGTGATTGATCTGAATGTGATAATAAAAGTTTTAGATAACTCGTTTCAACACCTAAAAGTCAGGAAATAAAAGGGAATGATGCATATATATATATATATATATATATATATATTTTTATATATATATATATATATATATATATATATATATATATATATATATATATATATATATATATATATATATATATATATATGAATTTACTTCATAATATCAAACTCAAACTTTGTAATGTAATCTGGTTTTCATGGCTCGTAGAGATTTAACAGATTCTGGTTTTCTTTGTAGAAAACCTAACCCCTTTTGACATGTTCTCAATTGTGTTAAAGCACGAGGATAGAGCACGACTATTGTGTCCTATTGTCAAAATTTAATTATCTTGATGATGTTAGACTTTTAGAAGAGTCTGAGACACACAAATATTTTTTGTTTAAATTATGATTAACTATCATCTTATCACAGATGCAACTTTATTGCTGCTAAACCTCACTGTAACATACACGGTATATCTTTCATTAAGTTTATATTCCTTAAAAGGCCCGTTTTCGTTTGCACGTTAATTAAACTGTATTCGGTATTGGTAGACCAGCCACAACAATATATCCTTGAAATATATCTATTTAACAAGGTTAGATGTATTATATCTGCACACACATGGCTTGTTCACATCTCTTTCTGCACATATGTTTTACATTGTATCAGAAACACTAAACAAATTCATCAATTACAGGTGCAATTACGGAAGTTCATATAAAATAAAGCAAATATTATTTGTTTGGATTTGATTGGATCATATCCAAGGTTACAATGAGTCATATTTATTCAATCTTTCATGATTATATATTTTATGTATGCCTTGAATGTATTTATATCACAGAAAACTATAAATAATCAATTCACATAACACAAACCATAAGTTATTTGATTTTAGATCAAACAGCACTTTGAATCAGATAAACAAAACTCTGATAAAAGTTCCATCTGGAATCACTTGCGAGGTCTAACTTCAACGGAACCCGCACCTCTAACTCCATGAGAAATTATAGTTAATGGCACTAGTTATACTGATGACCTCGATATTGCAAACCAACTGGACCATTCTTTATTTATATATCCCAAACCTTTGACAGGTCTACGTTTACAGAGCCTAATATAGACAAGCTTACTCTGTTCGTGAAGGAAAGGGTACTCGATCATGTTAGTTTCAACATTCCATTAATATCGATAAATGATATGTTTGATAATCTCAAGAAAACTGTTACAAACAAATCAGCGGGCTAGATGAAATCCACCCCAAAACACCAAAAATATCGGCTTTATCATTTTCAGAGTCGTTAAAACAAATATTTAACTGTAGCATCACTACCTATAAATTTCAGCGGACAATAAAATTAACAAAATTGTTTGCAATCTATAAAGGAAATGAAAAGAATGACCCATCGATATATCGGCCCATATCCATACTTACAAAACTTATTGAAAGGCACGTCCACAAGCATATTTTTAGATATATTAGCAAGTACCAACTCCTCCATTAATCAAAATAAAATTTTAGTCAGATCATTCATGTCAAACTGCATTGACAAAGCTATTAGTCCATTGGCTACTAGCATTCCATTTGGAGCTTATTAAAAGACTTTCAGCCTGCAAGATTCCATCACATTCAGTTGCCTGTTTCACTTCGTATCTCACTAGCTGACATCAGGCCGTTTTCTGGAGTGAAAATCAAGTCATATTGTAAGTCTTTTTTATCGATAATCTATATTAGGGTCTCGTCTGTCTCCTTTGTTCATCATTGACAGCATTGTATCCACGCACTCTGACACAGATCATTTTGCAGACGACTCTACATTGTATTCATCTGGTAAATCTCTTGACTCCATTAAAATATACATCAAGTCGATTTCAACACTATATCAGTTTGGTGTCAACAAAGCAAAATGAATAGTAATATCTCTAAAACGAATTGTATGACAATCGTAACAAGGCAGCGCCCATCTACTGACATGAAGTTATTTCTCTCTCAGAATGGCCTAGACTTACCTATTGTCAAAAATCAAAAACTTTTTGGTATCTCAATTGATAAACATGATATATACTACCATTGACAGACTACGGCTATTTAATATGGGCAAAACATGCAATTATAATCTATCCAGAATTGATAAACTCCAGAAAATTGCAACCTGAATAATACTAACAGTTCCTATTATGGCTAATTCGAATGTTGTTTTTTTTTTTTCACGTCCGTAATGGCTACTCATACCAATACTTATTTTTTATTTTAAAAGCATATTGACGTATATGTCTTTCTCCAACTTATAGCTCTAACTTAATTGAACTAAGATTATCCGATACTGAGCGTATTCTCCGATCAATGACTAACAACGATCTCCAGATTTCGTGGTCGTAAACCAACTATCACAACAGCTCATGAACTATACCAGAACCTAGTGTATTCCTGAATTCCTTATCCTTGACGATACGTAATTATAACTCCATTGCTTCTTTTAATATATCATTAAAGAAATACTTTCTTGACCAGTTAGAAGGACATACTAAAGCCTCTGAATAAAGATCTGTATCACTAGGTCCATAAATCCATAGCAATGTCCACGGCTTATTCGATGTATCTATATGCGACTTGGGTTATGTTGAAATGTGTGTGCCGGAGTATAAAATATTCTTCCTATAGGTATATGATTCCTAGTGTAGTCACGCATATACATTTATTTTAAATATGTGTGATTGAAAGTGTGTTGATCCCCGAGTATGAGTATGATCTTTCATTTTCTTATTTTTTATTTTTTACATAACCAATTAAAAACATTGAGGACTAAATGTCAGATGGGGCAGTCAATACCAAATGAGTTATCCTCATTTTTAAAAAGTTTATTATTATTATTATTATTATTATTATTATTATTATTATTATTATTATTATTATTATAATTTTATTATTATTATTATTATTATTATTATTATTATTATTATTATTATTATTATTATTATTATTATTATCATCATCATCATCATCATCATCATCATCATCATGATTATTATTATTATTATTATTATTATTATTATTATTATTATTATTATTATTATTATTATTATTATTGTTATTATTATTGTTATTATTATATCCTTGTTATTTAGAATTGGCCTTGTATGAGTTAGTTATTCTAAGACAGGGTTAACAATGCACATTTAAGGTCATTACTTAGCTAAAAGACAAGATCCTGACGTGGATCTGATCGATTTGTCATCTTGTCATCATAGCCAATTCGTTTGAAGGGGCCCCGAGTGGCCGAGTGGTCTAAAGCGCTGTCCGTTATGGATCACTGCCACCTCACCTCTGTCTGCGTGGGTTCGAATCTAAGATTCGGCGAATGTGAATATGTGAGAAAGCTTGCCAGTAGCTTCTCGTGAGTCGGTGGTTCTTTCCGGTGATCTCCCGGTTTCTTCCTCCACCAATAATACTGGCCGCCATGAATGGCCTATCATGTGCTAAAAATGGCGTTAAGCCCAACAACAACAACAATTCGTTTGAATTTGTCAGCGCGGTTGTTTTCGTTGATCTAGTTGACTGAGGCTTTTCAAGATCACTCAGATAAATGTGAAACATCATATGTGGATATTGAATATATTATCGTAAATTAAAAGGCCGACTTTGTTTTAAAAAAATCTGGTCGAGCTCATTGACAACGGAAGAATCACATACAATGGCGTGTTGGTTGCGTTTATTACAACCAATGTTGGAATAGTTAATATTCCAAGAAGACAATATGCGCAAGAATAATTTATTCACTTATCCAGACAATTGCGCCTGTAAGTTCATTTGCAATATATTTACATCCGATGAGCAGACTGGAGGAGATAATATCTGACGGAAGTAAAATAGCTGATGGACCAATTATTTTTGGTAGTGAAACAGGGTTTGATAACCCTGAATTCAACATCACAACATCAAGTGAGTTTGAATGTATCATGTCTGGTTTATTACAGCGAGTAAAGTCAAATAACTGCAACTGTAATCAAACAGACTGTTCTACGAATAATAAGAATACGAAGCGAACACGACACTGGTCTTGGAAACCTTTTATGTGTATATGACAGCAATATCGTTGATAGATTAAGATCTCATTCAGTTTGAGTCAATGCACATCTATAAATAAGGTAACTCAACCGTCTTTGATGTATATGTTTAAGATTCGATGCGGTGATGAGGGTAATGAATTTGCCACTTACATTAGACCAATTAGTAAAAGGTATTAACAGAGATAGTAACTGTGTCCCGTAAAGATGGAGTTACCACACTCTAATACAGACTGAAATGTAATGATGATAGGCCCCATGTAGAAACTATTAGTTAAAATAATAATCAACTCTAGACCAGATTAGAATTATAGTAAGTGCACGTATTTATGTTGTAGCGTTAACTGTAGCTACAAGTGCGCAAACATTCCAGGTTTGTTTCCTAAATATATAATTAGCATTCTCTGATGCATCCACCCCAGTTATGTTTATCATAGAGCATTTTAAACCAACATAAGCTCACGCGAGAAATGAAATGTTTCGAATGTTACTCAACATGAAAGCCATGGTAAAGGTAACATTTGCTGGGCAAAGACGATCGTTAGATATCGAAGGTTCTGGTGCAATCAGTGTGTTTTTTAATAGCTGGCTGTCAATCCACTAGAAAGCACAATCATCGGATGTTTAAGCATTTCCAAAAACAGAGGTTTTATAACTATATAGCCATTGCCGTAGTAATGCAAAAACAGCGTGATGATGGGATTGAACTAAATCTGCCTGTCGTGCAAAAAACAGACACGAGTGTATTATTAATATAAGGACTATGACAGTCTTAACAACGTGAAAAAAAATATTCTTAGCGAAAAAAAAAGCTGAGAGAGGAATAACAAGAAAACGGCGCTGATCGTAAAATATAAGCGGGGATGTTTGATTGTAGATGCTATGTGTGGTCTGGCTAGGGCATCAGCTATGAGTCTTGGTGTAATTGGAATTACGACAATGTCCATCACATTAGATAAACCAGTCGGTATTGTTGTAGGCGCTATCTTAATAGTAATCGGTATTTCTTGTGGTACGAGCAAGTTAATTTCGATGCGCCGTCATTCCTAGTATGCGTCTATTACGAAATTCTTGTGGTCATATAGGCAGCCTCAATACGTTCAGTAAACTGAACTCTCTTACAATCGAGGATAAAATAATAGTTGCGGAAGAGTTTGAAATCGTGCTGTCAGAAATAGAAAATGATGTTCTGAATCTGGGGTGATTGTGAAACTACTATGATGTTCAGATTCTGGGACGATAGTGACGACACTTTGATGCTCTGGTGCTGGGACGATAGTATCTTCACTCTGGTGCAGATGCATGCACACTTGAAATCGCACTAGATTCATTGCGTGTGTATTAGAGTTGACTCAATATATGGACCCTACTTTCTGGATGCCTTTCCGCAGATAACACAATTTGTTTTTGCAGACAGTAGCGCCAATTGGCATATTATCGAATATTATTCGGGCACATGCAACATAAAGCGACAAATAGATTAATTTTTTCACAAGTAACAACTATAAGATTTCCAGACCTGCTTATGAGCTCACACTCAGTTCTGTCATTGCCATTGAATCGCATACATACGCTGTAGATATTGTAATTTTACACGGGATAAACGATTATTTTGTGACAAATCATATCGCGCCTGACAATGTAGGAATTACCTAAACGATACAAGTTTATTTAACATGTTATACCGTCAGTGACAGTTACGAAAACAGGTCCGATACGACAGGTGTTGTCTTACAGGGATACAATTTATTTGTGTGTTTGACCAGGTGACTTGATATTGATTACTTCCGCAGCAAATATGTAGCTGATATACCTTAATAATAGACAGACTCGTATTAGCTTTTTCCTCGTAGAGCAAGATGGGCACGTGACGGATGTACGCATTGTTAAACTGATTATCCAACTGTGCATTAGAGATCAGATTAACATTTAATAACACCAAGGGCAATCGTGCTTGGACGTGAGAAACTAATTCCCAAATTCAACGCCAAAAACCCCGTGTATATGAATTGTCATGTTTCTAGGTCGAATGATCAATGATGAATTTCCAGTCATTAAGCATTATTGACTAACAAAAATAGCTAATAAAAAAGTGATCACTTCTACGTTAATTTATATGCGCACACACTTTCATCGCAATCCTTTCTGCTTTTCACTCCCCTTCCACTCTCATGCAAAATGGAAACATTCCTTGAAATTTGGTCTGTTGTGTCTTAAATCTTTCATATTGTTCAAACAATCAATTATCATGAATTAACAAAGAAACTTTATAAAGGCCACCCCGCCGTTTTGCTACAAGAATCGCATTGATATATTGGATTCTAATTTGCAGATCTATAAGACGAATAATCTCTAGAAAGACAGAAAGAAACCTCTATATATATATATATATATATATATATATATATATATATATATATATATATATATATATATATATATATATATATATATATATATATATATATATATATATATATATATATATATATATATATATTCAGACTATGTAGTTTTATTTGTTGTATAAGCTGTAGTTGTTGGTTTGAAAAAAGAAAACATCTTGATAAATTGATAGATTTATTCAAAAGTCATAATTGGAATTCTGTTCAAATCAGCAAACAAGCGAAATGCATTTAATATTCATCAGGACTCGGTTGTGGAGGGACAATGATCATTACACATTGCCCAAATATTTACTACTGCCAATTTCCGGTTTTTTTTCGCTCACAACAACTGATTATCTGCAACATAAATTTGAATAATGAATTATCGTAAAATAGGTAGCGTAATATTTTAATTATGGGGCACTTTATGCAAGAATGATATTCTCACGCTGGGGCGATAGTGACACCACTTTGATGATATGGTGCTGGGGCGATACTGAAACCACTTTGATGTTCTGATGCTGGGGCGATAGTTATACCACTTTGATGCTCTGGTGCTGGGGCGATAGTGTCACCACTATGATGATCCGGTGCTGGGGCGTTAGTAACACCACTTTGATGCCCCGGTACTGGGGCGATAGTGACACCACTTTGATATGGTGCTGGGGCAATAGTTACACTACTTTGATGCTCCGGTGCTGGGGCAATAGTAAAACCACTTTGATGACCTGATTCTGGGGCAATAGTAACACTACTCTGATGCTCTGGTTCTGGGGCAATAGTAACACTACTCTGATGCTCTGGTGCTGGGGCAATAGTAACACTACTCTGATGCTCTGGTGCTGGGGCAATAGTAACACTACTCTGATGCTCTGGTGCTGGGGCAATAGTAACACTACTCTGATGCTCTGGTGCTGGGGCAATAGTAACACTACTCTGATGCTCTGGTGCTGGGGCAACAGTAACACTACTCTGATGCTCTGGTGCTGGGGCAATTGTGACGCTGCTTTGATGCTCTGTTGCTGTCGCGATAGTAACAACATTTTGATGCATTGTTGTTGGGACGATAGTATTTTCACTCTGGTGCTCAGCTAGTGGGGTGATCGTAGTAGCATGATGTTGTCCTGGAATTGATGTTGGAAAACCATCTTGTAAAATATGTTTAAATTGTCTCACTACACAAAACCAAAGTAGACAACAGGAAAAAGAAACTTTAGGTCGCCACAGACTTGCACAACATATAAAAAACGTTTTGCAGACTGGCAAAAATATCGCAATTGATAGAAAATCTTTAAGGAACCGTAGAGATCATTTCATGTTCTAGACAAGTGTCCTGCTGTGAAAGAAGGTTTAGGAAAAATATATTCAGCTATTGTATATTGTTTCCTTTCCGTTGAAAGGAAATTTAGATCATAGATGCAACATTCATCATCAAGAGTAACAGTATAGAAATTCATGATACGCATGGTGATGATTATATATATATATATATATATATATATATATATATATATATATATATATATATATATATATATATATATATATATATATATATATATATATATATATACCTCCTTCAGGATCAAAGGCTTTCTTGTCAATTGACGTTGCTACATGTAAATAATAGTTATATTCAGTTACCCCACGTGTGCTGCAAGTAGTATGAAGTACAAGCCATCAAACATGAAATCCCAAATGTATTTTTTTGTTTCTCTTCAGTTTCAATCATGCACACGGGTAACGTAGTATCTAACAGTAAGTTCTGATACAGAGCTGAACGAAATTGAATTTACTACCATTTAAAGTTGACAAAGCAGAGTTAGTGAAATAAAATAGTAAGTTATGATCACATCTATAATATATTCGGAAAATCAGTATTGGAGGTCAATAAAATTTTAGAACAGTAACTGCTTTTAAGATGTCAGTTGTATTAAAACAAACCACATGGCAACACAGCACAAAACAAGAAAAAGATTTTAAAAGTATAAAACAGGTCTTTTCAGGGCTAAGATATATAGCAAATTGCCCGATTCATTTTTGGAGCAAATAAACTTTGATTTTACAGCATTATGTTACTGCCACCTAACGCACAAATGCAGACAAACGACAAGATTTCCAGTTGACAAACAATTTATGAGCTGCTTTATCATTGTTACATCAGACCCAAATTTTGCCTTTCATTTTTGGAAAATTTACGTCGGTTCGCTATGATGTCAATCATATCAAGCTATCATAATTAATGTATATATATATATATATATATATATATATATATATATATATATATATATATATATATATATATATATATATATATATATATATATATATATATATATATATATATATATATATATATATATATATATATATGCATGCATACATACATATGCATACATACATACATACATACATACATACATACATACATACATACATACATACATACATACATACATACATACATACATACATACATACATACATACATACATACATACATACATACATACATACATACATACATACATACATACATACATACATACATACATACATACATACATACATACATACATACATACATACATACATACATACATACATACATACATACATACATACATACATACATACATACATACATACATACATACATACACTATGTTACGTTACGGCTCGTTCTAAGTAACAAAAGAAAGAGTGAATACAAGCTTTATAAATTTTAACAATGATATAATTTATTTTCCTATAACATGAAATAATGTAATTTAAAAAAGACTTAGGTTTATATCTTTATTACAACATCGTCAGTATTAATTTCTTCAGTTATGACGTAATCTATAATAACCCTATGTAGTTGAGTTATTCGTCTGACGCGAGATACTGCAAGATAGACTAAGTTTCACCACTCGATCCGGTCATCTACAATTCAGATATTTGTATCGGAGATAGTTAAACCCTGCAACTAATGAATCGTTAAAGCGTATCCTAACGTCCACATCCAATGTCCCTTCAACTGTACTAATAGGTACCAAAATAATGTCATCCAATACCAGATTTGGTGCGCCGCCACCCCAGGAATTTCAAATTCAAGGTTCAGTTTTTAAATGAAGGGATATTTTTCCCTGGGTTAAACAAAAGAATGTATCGATAGTATGCTTGCAAGAAACTCATAGTGCAAAGAACGATGAAATATATTGGGCAGCTGAATGGGGATACAAATGTATATTTGGCCACGGCTCAAGTAATAGTGATGGGGTTGCAATATTTTTTTTTAGAAATACGTTCGAACTTGTAATTCATAGAGAAAGGTGTGACAGTCAAGGAAGGTTTATTATTTCAGATATTACAATTAACGGCAACAGAATAACCCTCGTGAATTTGTATGGTTTTAATGAAGATAATCCTAGCTTCTTTAAAAAGTTAAAGGAGATTTTATTTCTTGAGAACTCATCAATTATAATGTGCGGAGACTGGAATACTGTTCAGGATTTAGACTTGGATACTTTTAATATTTTATATGACAAACACCAACAGTCTAAAACAGTGATCCAAGATCTAAAAAATGAATTGGAACTAATTGATCCCTGGCGAAATATATATTAATGAATTGCATGCCATTTTCTATATTGATTAAGAGCTTCTATTTGTATGTTAAAAACATACGGCATTTTCCATTAGACTTCAATTTAATGTGCGCAATATGCTTCATTTGTATAATGTCCTGAAATATAAAGGTATTAAATTTCAATAACTTTAAACCAGGAAGATAATTGATCTTTCCGTACCAATTTGACCTAATAGTTGACTCATAATATTTTCAATAATAATAATAATAATAATATTTTCAATAATAATAATAATAATAATAATAATAATAATAATAATAATAATAATAATAATAATAATAATAATAATAATAATAATAATAATAACAAGAACAACAACAACAATAATAATAATATTAATAATAATAATAATAATAATAATAATAATAATAATAATAATAATAATAATAATAATAATAACAAGAACAACAACAACAACAATAATAATAATAATAATAATAATAATAATAATAATAATAATAATAATAATAATAATAATAATAATAATAATAATAATAATAATCACTATTATCATCATTATCATCGTCGTCATCATCATCATCATCATCATCATTATCATCATCGTCATCAAAAACATCATCATCCGAAGTCGACGCTTGCTTGGACTGGGATGGTGCCGCTGATGTTTCTTCCTCATTAAAAGTATCACGTACAAATTTGGACCTCATTAGCATGGATGCTTCTCTAGCCGAAATAAACGACAGGCCTCGTGTTGATGCCACGCCTAAAAAAAAGAGTTGATGTTAGAAAATGAAATATAAAAGTACGCTAAAATTAATTAACATAATTGGAATGTACATGACCTATCGATTGCAGAAACGTTTTCTTTACAAAGATATTAAACACATTTTCATTGCCTTTACGTAACACACAACTGAACGCAACATACAACCAGGTTTGCTCTCGTATCATGCGATGAAGGAAAGTAAGTTATAGTCTACTTAAGGATTATGACCTATCATAGTAGCTATTATTTGCTCTTTCCGCTGCTAAATATGCTAAACTTGTAATTAATTTTCAGTATTACCGGAAGTCTATTACTGGATAAAGTGCCCCTCTTTCTACGAGCACAAAGATATAAAAACATCCTGTGACTTTCACACGATAAATACTCACCAACACCAGAAGTTTGTTGTTTTTACTGAGGAATGTTTTCTGCCCCCAACAGATAACATATATTTTTGACAGTCTGGGCACTCCAATAATAGAAGCCCGTAAGCGGTTAAAGTTTCACGCCTGCGGCAGATAATGGTAATCTTAAGAAGTCTCCGTTACAGTCACTGGGATAATGTACTCCCAGTAACAAAAACCCATTACCATGCCTTCTATAAATTACTGAACGTTTTAGAAATCTCTTTTTACAGCCATTCATGATAACGTATTCCCAGTACCCAAATGACTATTCGTGGACCTCCGATACATCACAGTAATCTTTAGAAGTCTTTGTATACAGTCACTCATGCTACGAATACCGTATTCCCCCAAGCGTAAAACTCAACCACTAGTAACTAAGGTAAGATTTACGAAGCCGTGTAAGTGTAACAAATAAATGCAACCTTGGAGTCACATTTGGTTTTCTTGAGTGATAAATTACAGCGTGGGAAAATGGAATTCTTGACTTAATAACAGTTGTTAAAAAGTCTTCCACCCAGCATCGAACAATCATTTGACAGTATGAGCCATCACCTCAGACTCCTAGAAGGAGAAGAAACGTCAGGGAATTTTATATATTCTTTTTTTTATTACATACATATATTCGGGATTTCATTTTTGTGTACAACGATTACCGAGGGTGACTAGTGTGCGATATTTTGAAATGGTGAGTTCGGTTCATCCCTGTCGCACGTGCGAAGTGCTCTAGATGGGAAAAGACGATTTACATCTAGCAAACAGGCCATGTACGGTACGTCGTTTGTAGATAAATGCCTCGACGTAAAACAATATCTTCACCAACAATGAACAAATGACTGAATCCTCGCTCAGCCTTCGAAGAGGACGGACGTGTTTCTCGGAGCTCCTGCTACAGACGAAGATATGAAGACTAGAAGAAAAGAAAAAGAAGGAAAAGAAGAAAGAAAATTGAGAAAAGAAGAAAGCAGACACAACATCGGAAATTAATATAAAAAAAGAAAAACAGAAGACTAACAGAAGAAGATTGTGGTATATATTATATACAACATAACAATTGTATCTTACACTGGTTTATGAAAAGATACAATTTCTATGCATCTTATCGGGCTCATCTTTGGCATTTTGAGCCCTATTGGTTATACAACCACTGGCCCTGAAAGGAATGTTTGGTTTAAAATTAATTTATGAACTTCCCCACACAACAAATTATGATCACAAACTTTCAAAGGGTACCTGATACCTGCCCAATTTAAGAACATTTTGGAAACAACCGTACGCCCAGTACACAAAAAAATTCACTCTAAATTATTAGGAAAATTCACAACTCTGGTCTATTTGAAACATATTTGGATAACGTGTTTGGCAAAGGTTAGGAACACACACCCCCCTAGACAACGGGACACACATGATCTAAATTAGAACAAGGCTTTTGCTTGCTGCTTGTGTATTTGGTTGCAAGAAGTGGAAGGAGACCCACACACGGAGCCAAGGAAGAGGATAGCGCCCTGGGCTCACCCCTCCCGCAGAAGAGAGAAGAGATACAAAATTGCCTACGAAAAGATAACTTTCATTACCTAATTTGTGGGGGTGAGTCTAGGGTATACATCGACAACAACGATGATGCATTGGCTTGGTTGGACGGCTTTTCCGGTGTTACCTTTCCCTGGGGCTAGATTGGGGCATTCTGTTCTATACAATGCGGAGTATAAAAATCAGCTGTCAAGCGTCCGATTACACCCATGCTCTAGGGTGAGGCCCCAGCACTGGGGTGCCAGGGAGTACTGCCATCGTAAGGAGGGGGGCACCCTAGTCCTTTTAAGGGCTATAAATCGTCATAGAGCACAAAGATGCAAATATGACGTTAATGTTTACAAGCAAGCAAGCAATATCTTCACATTACGGTACACCTTGTTAGTAAGTGGAATACTTAAGGATTACGACAAAAGGGTAACATGGGTGCTAGCCTTTGTTAAGGCATTTAACATCATATATATCTAAATGTAGGTTATGCTGAAATTTATAGATTTAGAAAACGACATGATACTATTTTGCAGCAAGACTAAACAGGAAAGATAGATACTAAGAAAAAAGACTATAAATTTAAATGAGCAACTTTTATATACTGATAAAATTAATGAAGTAATTTCAAGAATTAATTGACCATATAAACAAATAATAAAGATTATGGGAGACTTGTATAATTGATTTGAATTTAAGTCTTTTTATACTGTGAGATCTTTACACTCTATGCAGCAAAAATCACTGAACAGTCTACCCAGTAGATTCAGAGGTGCGAGGCCAAAGCTACGGGACTCGTGTCTACGACTCGAACCGAATTGCCAAACGGAGTCGAAAAAGAACATTCCGAAAACACAAACACTTGCACTCAATTATAACACATTGTATCCATTAAATTCTATATTATCTTAAATATATTTCAAAATAACCATCATACGCTACTATATAAGGATTCTATAGGACCAAGAAATAAGGTATAACAAATATGTACAACTAAATTTCTCGAGTTAAAATCTGAAATAAAATTAAATAACTATAACGTTTTGGCGATATGACCGTCCACACCTTAACATAAAATAGCATTACATACATAAAAAGACAAGAATATAGCACATGGAAAATGCTTATCTCTAGAAATGGTCGCTAAAAATAAACTCCAAGACCAGCCAGGTATGAGGAATATCTTACAACAGAATAGGAAAAATGATGTATAAACACTAAAACGAAAATTCATAAAAACGAAACTCAGTAAATACAAATATCACATACATATTAATTAAACAAGAAAACATTTTTTAAAAAAATAAAAACGTTAAATTGCGGAACTAAGGGGTATCCGCTATGACAAATCTGAGACACAGCACCAATAAAACTTGCACATCAGCTTTAGAAAAGATTTTAAAATTAAATTATTGTAAATAAGCTACAACTATTGTACTGCCACATTTATTTTGTATATTTTTTTTGTAGGTTCCGCTTGCGTAGAATAATGAAAATATTTTCTATTATTGTTTGTCACTTAGCAAGAGACTTACGTAAGCAATGTGAAGTTGTATTTCGTTTTAATAAGCTTTTAAGTACCATAGGAATCTTATCGGGCACATGTTCATTTCTGAACCTATCTATTGCTTTGTAATGTTGTACCGATAATGTAAATTGTATAGCTTCCCGTTTATAACATCATTACATTTTATCGTAGACTTCCCTATCATGCATTATACACAGGGCTAGACACATTTTAAGCTGGTCGGAGTCAACGTGGCACTAGCCGTAGAGCTAATCGTAGAAGTTTGACTATATCAGCCGTAAAGGGGAACTATTGCCTACGTAAAGATAAATGAAAGTGTAGCTTGTCTAGTAGCAGGTGAACGGGCGTAGTTGATCTAATTGGGGAGTGCTATTTGCTTGATTGACCAAGGAATTGAATGTTGGTCAACGACTACCTATAAAAATGACTGATTCATTGACCAGTACGGATGGTAGCCAAGCGTACTGGTGAGGAGTTTTTGTGTTACTCCATACATGTAATCTGGTAGCCATGGGATAATGTTGGCTTCGATATACCCAAGTGTTTTTCACCCATAGCTATTTCTGCTGGAAGGGGAAGAGTCCCTAACAATTGTTTACCTGGTCAGATCAATAAAATTCGTCGCTAATGTGATTCGTCCTACTTGTTCCACTGATAACACACCTCCAAATCACGTAGTTCAAGATTAGATTTTTCTCGTGACTTGCAAGGCGATAAACTTTACACTCTTTCAGTTTCAATTTTTATCACGTATGATCTCACTAAACATGCACTACTTTGGTAGTAATCTGTCACTTATTTCCTTTACATACTTTATTTTAGTTTTGTTTAGTTATTTGTTTATTTATTTTCAACTCCAACTACAATTAGAAGTAATGTTTCGAAATATAGTGTTGTTTAACTAAAATGCTAATGATATTAGACACAAAACGTGTAAGGAAACACAGCCAGCAATTTTATCTTTACGAGAAGATAAGTATTGTTTACCTTATTTTGCCCATCTCTACATTTTTTTTTTTTTGCCTTAGTAACTTTTGAAAATTCTTGAATTATTAAAGTAAGAGCACAAAAAGGGACAGTTATCCGATGATTATAGGCAAATACAATTATATCATTCTTAGCATTTTTGTCATATAATATATATGATTAATCATTACAATAAAACCTGGTCGGTGATACTTTCTCCATATTGAAATCTCTCTGTAACATGTCTAAAATGTACGTTCTTTTTGATATGTTAAAAATATTGATCGCAGTCCCAGCATATCCTATTCTTATATGCATACTCTAATTTTTCCAAACTCACAGTTCGTTTCTAATATAATTCATTTAGTTCTTCATAACAAGTGCACTACAACCTTGAATATGCCTAACTACTTTATGTGCGTTTCATATTGTGCAGAATTGTACTGTATTGACCTATATATACTATCAAGTTGTGAAAATAGTGTATACACTAATGTGCTCGACCTTTATGCCACGGTTATCTTGATCTACTCTATTTGCTTGTGGGTCTGCATTTTAAATAAAAAGAGGGGGCGCCATAGTTGGGATTTTATGCCTAAGAAAGCTTTCGTAGACAGAATGGTACACATTGCCATTTGTGTTATTTGACTGGTTACACCAACTTCCTTTAATACCCATTCTTCCTCTGACTTAAGATTCCTTTACAATAGTCCGCTTGACTTTTGATTCATGCTTGATATAGTTTGCTTTCATATTACTCGCCTTTCACATCGTTCACTTGCTGCTCAACCTTCCAATAGTCTTTGTCATATTACTAACTATTCAGTTTGATTTCAGTATACTCATTGCGATACAAGCAATTAAAAAGCCTGGCACACAATGTTTACAATGTTAACATTTTGCACTCTTCAGAATTAAGAAGTGAATTCTGTATTTTCTTCGCATATAATTATTATTACCTCTCTTATCGCCTTTGGTACCACTCAGTGCCATCAACAGCAATACAACGCAAACTCCTGTCTTCATTTTTGGTTTATTTTATTGCATTATCTGGAGAAAAAAAAATGACTATCTCAATTATATACATTATAGATATATTAAAACTTCTTGAATTTGTGTGCTCTTGTTTCCAGGTCTATAGATCAATAATGGATTTCCACTCATTAATCATTAATGGCGAATGACAATAACGATTAAATTTATACATGATCCCTTTGCCTAAGTAAATTTAAATTGACACACTTTCGTCGCAAACATTTATAATTCTTCCCACTTCACCTCTCATGCAAAAGGAAACATTCTCTGTAATCTGGACCGTTTCTTAAACCTTTGATATTGGTAAAAAAAAATCAATTATTATTAAAGAAAAAAACATATACAAATGCCTCTCTTTTTCTCTCTCGATGGATCGATGGATGAATCGGTCGATATCGATATTGATCACGATCTCGATCGATGGAACCATATATCGATCGACAGTCCTGCAAAAAATGGACAGAAAAACAAGAAAAAGAAGACCGTGAAAGATTTCGCTAGTGTCATACGACGATATCTCTAGACCTAATAAAAATGATAAATGTTCATTCAAACCGAGAGAGAGAGAGAGAGAGAGAGAGAGAGAGAGAGAGAGAGAGAGAGAGAGAGAGAGAGAGAGAGAGAGAGAGAGAGAGAGTTGTTGTTGTTGTAGGGTTTAACGCCATTTTTGAACACACCATAGGCTGTACATGGCGGCCAGTAATAATGGTGGAGGAAGAACCCTGTAAAGAACCATCGACTCAAGAGAACCTACTGGCAGGCTTTCTCACTTACCCCCCACGTTAGCCGAGTCAGGACTAGAACTCACGCAGACAGAGGTGAGATGGCAGTGATCCGTAACGGTCACTCGTTGCTGAGAGAGAGAGAGAGAGAGAGAGAGAGAGAGAGAGAGAGAGAGAGAGAGAGAGAGAGAGAGAGAGAGAGAGAGAGAGAGAGAGAGAGTATTGTCGCAACGTTTATAAGCCATCGCTTAGTAATGAATAAATAAAATAAGATCCCATTTGAATGTTTTTTTGTCTAAATTAGCTGATTTTTTTACATCATCATCGCAATTTTGTGTTAATGGAATAAGTAAATTTTTTAAAATCATTAAATGCTTTATCGTATTTTGGTTTAGGAGTATTTAAGAATCTTTTAAAAATCTTTCATCAACAATCGCTTTTTGAGTTTGTGTCCTGGAGTCTATGATAACATTAAATGCTGACCTATATAGCTGATCTATATATATTTGGGGATCATTTTACAGTCAAAATCGGGGGGGGGTGATATTTTGGATCATTAATGAATTTTTGTTGTTTTAAATTTATTTTTAGTTGGTTCTGAATTTCCATTATAAATAGGGGACCTCAGGCCGTCCTAACACTCATCTGATTGAACTTGATAAATATATACAACATAATCAGGAGAATTTATTTCAATCTCCGCTCATTATTTAGCATATAGCTAATCTAGCCGAATGACGTTCTCTAATATGATGTGTCATTTTGATAATATTTATACTGGTTGTTATATTTATAGCAGTAGAGAGGTTAAACGACAAAAGCTTTGTGACCATTGCGTAATAAACAAATAGAGTCGAAAAATAATCTGTCCTATTAAAGAAATGTTCTCTTCAAATGTGATTGACATTATTTTTCGGCATCGTAGGAACGATTAATTTTAAAAATAAGGTCTCTAGCAAAGTGGTCTTATCCTCCTCTCTGTTGCTTCATTATGTGTACCATTCTGTGTATTTGTCATGCAAATTGTAATTTGCAGACGAAACTAAATGAAGGCAATTGACGTCATGAATTTAGCTACCTATTTATATTTCATAGAACATATTGACATCCTCGCTGAAAAGACGCATACCTAGCCCAGTTACCAAAGGTAATATTATCCATTAAGTCAAAACAGTCACTTTAAATTGTTACGTATCGGCTAGTTCAAAGTAACACAAAGAAATATTGAAGACAATAAGCTTTGTCAATTTTAATAAAAATAATTTATCTCACTAGAAAACATGGAGAAAAGTTAAGTATATGAACAAGACAAACGATTTACGAAGGAGGTCCAAATTGTTTGATCTAAAGATATGAAAACACATAAGTCCTGTGAACAGTTCTAAATTGACACAGTCTGAAGTTCAGTTCTGGTGTAAGATGGCGGATGATGAGGACACACTATAGCTAACACAAACATTAAAGAATTTACACCGTGAAGCACAATTTATATTATTCCTTTCAAATTTAGAGAATAAAAGAAAATGTCTATGTCCAAACCTGTACTGTTGGTTCCAGGGAAAATAATTATTTAAAAAGTAGACGAATTACAATTATATCCACTAACAAAACTCGTTTCGTTCTACGTAGACACACAGACAGACACTTTTTTCAAGCACAAACATATTTTTTTAAGGTAATAGAGAAGAAGCAATGTGACTCTCTAAGATGTTGAAATCGGATACGACTCTGACTGAACTATCTTACCGATAAAAAACAACATATAAACCAAGCTAATATGTCGTTAAGTGTATACGCACATGAAGGACACGTGCAAGTTTGCAATGCATCTGGAAATTAAGAAAGCCTGAACAACCTATGAGCTAATCATTTAAATAGCTACTTCTGAATGTTTGCTTGCAACGAATTCACAGCTTGTGCTTACATAAGACAGATTTACGATTTAAGTAAACACGACGTTTCTAACAAAATATTAGACCGATGCTAACATAATAATAATAATAATAATAATAATAATAATAATAATAATAATAATAATAATAATAATAATAATAATAATAATAATAATTAATAATAATAGCTACATAAAATGAAATAAAAATGAAATAAAAAGATTTATGCATAATTAATTCCTTAACAAACACAATTCAACTACAGTGTCGCAACAACATAAAATGAGGTTTTAGAATTAATGTCATAAAAAGAGGGTCAAAACAACGTAAATGTTATGCTTCATTGATGCTGAAGTTAACGGACCTTTTGTCATAAAATAACTTATTTGCAAGAGTAGTCACATATCTTAAAGAATGTGTATTTGAATGCTATGATTCCAAGCAAAACTGTAATTGAGACCCAAGCTATTCAATTCATGCAGTACTATTATTTTCTTGGTATATTGTTACTTTTCTAATGTATGTCTTATGTAGACGATCCCAAAATATTATATGTGTATATTATAGTCAGTTTATGACAGTATTGTACGACTACGTAAAACTTGGAGCATAACTATAATCGAGTTGAGAGAGTTATTATACTTTGCAATGTTCAGAAAAAAATCATCCAAAACAGACAACCGCAGCTTTGCAGATTTTTTTGAACTCTTCATCTCCTGCTTGAACGAAATTTGGAGGCCAGAAAGTTAAAGACCGTCGATACAATGTATTTCTGAAATAAATAATCTGTTCATATTGTCATATCCCGATTAATTAAAACTTGGAATGAACACAAAATGCTTAAATACATGGCATGAAAGTGTTAAGTTTACCTTGTTACCAATAGATATATGAGCCTGGTTTGTCAGCCCTTGTTATCACAACCGTTTCTGGACTTCAACTAACAGTAAGAAAATACCAAGGAAAACTTTATTTTCATTTACCTTATATTGAATTTCTGCTATCTGTTGACACGATAAGAAACTAGCATAAACTTGAGTGTCTCTTTCGGGACCTACATGCCCCAGTGTCAAATGCAAACATCAACACAACAAACCAATACAACACGCAACTAACATGATAAGAGGTAACCTTACATAACCTTATTAGTGATAACCTATTTTTGTTCGGCATCTTTTTCGTTTGCTTTTTTGGGGAATTGGTTTCCTGCTGAGTTGATATATTTACGAAATGTCTAGACCAAAATGTGTGACGCTTGATGCGTCCTTAATCTGGTGTTACAAAAGTAACCAATTTAAATAACTTTTTCATATTTTCATAATCAAAGTGGTAATATCTCTTCAAACAAGGAAGACACAGAGTGAAATTTGAAAAAAATGTTGTAGTTAGATACACATCATGGTAGTAGTGCCAACTACTGAACTCAAAAAGAACAGTTAGACCAATTAGATTCTAAGATTATCTTTGATAATAGAAAAAAGAAAAAAAAATGTTGGATGCAGTGGAGATGGTAGGCGGAAAAGGACATTTACCACACTTAGGTGGCAAAATTATCTTTCTTTAGTTAAATAAGAAAAAAGTTATGTTTGATGGATATGATAAGTGAGAAATATGAAAGCAAGTACAATACTACCACTGTAAAAGAAAGGATGGTTAAATACAGGCTATTCAAAATAGTTTCAGCTGTTTACAAAAAAAAAAAAAATCTTTATTTCCAGTATGTAGTCAGGTGGTATAGCTTCTATAAGATCCAGAAGAGGCAAAGATACAGATTAGTCAGTCACTTTGGAATCTGTCAAAATGTTTCCTGCCAAATTCTTCTGTAAGGTCAAAAACTGGCATCACTATTGTTTGTTTTTTTTACCTGTATAAAGCGGTATTTCAACCTTACATGGGTCCATTTCAATTTTCCATTATACTCAACTCTAAATTATGTAATTAAAGAAGGTGATGAAGTGAACAATAAGAACATAAATGAAAATGCAGGTAGATACGAGCTAAATGATATTTAAATGTTAATGTTGATGAACGCTATCATTTCCATTCTTTAGTTCAAAACTGGTAACGCTATGATGAAAACAGATTCATACACTAGTAGCGAATATATATATATATATATATATATATATATATATATATATATATATATATATATATATATATATATATATATATATATATATATATATATATATATATATATATATATATATATATTGAAAACAAATATCGTAATAGGGCAGTTGCAACACAGTATCTCATCTTTCATAACAAGAAATTCTTCGTCGATTAAAAAGCAAATTATAAAACCAAATCAGGGATGTTATATAAAAGCAAATAGAAACTAACACCATTTGGGGTATTTCTATTCATTGTAAGCATTTAATCAAATAGGTAGGTGTTAGAAGAGGGACTAATAATAATAATAATAATAATAATAATAATAATAATAATAATAATAATAATAATAATAATAATATAATAATAATAATAATAATAATAATAATAATAATAATAATAATAATAATAATAATAATAATAATAATAATAATAATAATAATAATAAAGAAGTTTAAGATGTGCCTATTTTTTACTGGGGCATGAAAAGCAACCTTAATCAAAATATTCAAATAGTTGAATGATTTTAACTAAATGCCTTTTGCACATATATAATTAAATAGATAGATACTAGCAAAGAAAGGCACACGAACCAATCTGCTTCTATTTGTATATGGTCTTATCATTGTTTGTTTTTCTCTTCATGTTGGCATAGCAAGGGCGTGGAAAGAAACTAACAAGACTAAAGCCTGCACAACTTAACGGTTCCAGGCTTTAAACAAGGGCATAATAGGTTTGAAAGTTAGAACATCTAGTCTAGTACACACCCCCACACACACCCATATATATATATATATATATATATATATATATATATATATATATATATATATATATATATATATATATATATATATATATATATATATATATATATATATATATATATATATAGAATACACTGGTATTCGACTAGGTCATTTAAGTGCCTATCAGTAAAGATAAATGAGCTCTATCTCAACACGGACCCTTGGCTCTGCAATCACGATCCATTCGTCACAGAAGATGACAATATCATTTATAACACCGTACCGACTCGTAAAAATATGTACAAAAAGAAAAAGTGGTGCGCGAGAATGTGCTTATCAATTTGTATCTAATGAACAATGTTAAATGAATGTCGAAGCTAAAGGAGACATTAGGGTAGCTTCACAGACCCAACCCTCAGAGACTTTTGTTTGTCTAGTAGTATAATTTATTCATTCGTCAAAGTGGAAAGTTGATTTCCAATTTATAAACGCTGATGTAGCTAAACTTGACCATCTGATCAACTGATGTTGAAAAATATTTTTTTCTCTCTCTCTCTCTCTCTCTCTCTCTCTCTCTCTCTCTCTCTCTCTCTCTCTCTCTCTCTCTCTCTCTCTCTCTCTCTCTCTCATAAAACTAACCGTTTAGACCACAGGTTAGTGCTACATAAATGTAAAGTAAATACAATTAAATATATAAAATTAAACTCGCTGATGGGAAAAAACAAATACCCCCCCCATGAAAACCAAGAGTAGAATCAGGTTATGTATCTGATTTTGACCGACCACCCCCAAAGCTACGAATTTATTATTATATTTTTGTTGCTTAGATTGATCGAAGACAGTTCAAATCTAACAATATTTTTTCCTTTTTGAGAATTAAAAACACACAGGACTAATATTTTAGAATCTATCCGTCATTTTGTGAAAGCCAAACCTATTGACGAAATCACGTTCAGATAAGGTAAGGCACTCTATGATGGAAATACAGACAAACTGACGACTTTTAGCGACCAGTAACTAAAAATGAGAGTACAAGAAACTAATGGTAACGTTTTTATTTACCCCTCCACCTCATCACTTCTCATTATAACATCACTTATGACTTTCGTCATTATGATTATCGACTATCAGGTATCGTATCGTGGTGGTGGCCAGTTTTTCTTTACACCAACATCAGACATGGGCGCACGCACCTTGGGTCTAGTAGGGTCACGTGACCTCCGTGGAAATCATACAGTATATAATTATGCAAACGAAGTTGAGAATATGTCACAAGATTCTGAACAAAACGCTTAATAAATACTAGCTTTAGTTTCAGTCTGCTTCTTACATTTACTCTCCCAGCCGTGACTGACTGACACCCACCCTGCAAAAATATCTTGAGGGCTCCCATGAATAATGATAAAATTTTAAAAAGTCATATTTACATATTGTTATATTTGAGAGTATAATCATAAATTTGAAAATATCCAGTGGATATAAAGTGTGAAACCAATAAAGCTTCTTTAAAACGCCTTCTTCTCTCAAGTAAAGCAACTCCAGAAAGGCAAATTAGATGTAATGATGCAGAATTATATCCCTTACAAAAACAAATTGATACAATTATTCTTCCTTTATTTAATCATCGGACAAATATATAAAGACAATCCGTGACAACAGCGTCTACTAAAGGAGATATTAGTTCGACTGAAGGTGGAAGGAGCAGCGCCATGCACACCATTGATCATCCATCAACCTGTCCAATATCAAAATTTGTAGCAAATAACGCACACCGGTGATATAAAAAATATAAACTTGTTTGAATACCAATAAAAAAATATGATCATGTCAATTATTTGCCATGTTAAGTAAAGAGAAGTTTAAATACCACTTCCATGCATATTAAGATACATTTTTCATGTCCGAAATTTATTTTTGACAGACAACGCACACCGTCAGTGGCTAACTAAGGGCAAAGATGGGCCGAGCCACTTTGAAGACCCAAACGGGTTTTGGCTCTGCACGACCTCTGGCGCCCGGGGCAACCATCTGTTAACGCACCCACTACCCAACCGTTAGTACGCAACTGCTCACGGTGCAAATGTCATCGCTATCCCCGCGTAAAACTTTTGAAAAAAGCACTCTAAGAAGCAGTATTTTCAGTATTATTGCTAAGAAATTATCTACATGTACGACTGATAAATTACGCGAGTAAACGATTAAATTTCATATACCAACAGTCGCATACTCTAAATTAGCTTGATATATTTCCATGTATTTTGGTGATGGCAAAATATATGATGAGGATTTTGCAACGATAATGAAAACCTACATTGGAGCATTCGTAATCGTTAGTGACAATAACCAAAGCGGAAAAACTGGAGAATTAAATAAAAACGATATTAATAATATTTAAGTCGAGAAAATTATTGCAACAGATCGCCAAAACACAACGCCGTCAAAAACTATTATGATCTCAGTAAATTTGACCAATCCTAAATTTAGCGTTAACTAACCGACTGCAAATCCAGCAGATGAGATAGCATTACCACAGTTACGGGATCATCATAGCTGGCGAAATAGCAGGTCAAAACCAGTCAGTGGATTACCAGCAAATAATTCACTGGTATTTGCGAAAAAGAATATACCCGATGGAAATCCTGATTGGCAAGTTATATGAATTTCAACGGATAGCTATCATATAGAATAGACTATTGAGTATTTCTAGCGCAGAATTAACTCTATTCCAGGAAAGTTGTTGTTGTTGGGCTTAACGCCATTTTTCAGCACACGATAGGCTATTCATGGCGGCCAGTATTAATGGTGGAGGAAGAAACCGGGAAATCACCGGAAAGAACCACCGACCCACGAGAAGCTAATGGCAAGCTTTCCCACATATCTACATTAGCCGAATCCTAGACTGGAACACACGCAGATAGAGGTGAGATGGCAGTAATGGCAGTGATCCATAACGGACAGCGCTTTAGACCACTCGGCCACTCGGAACCCCATTCCAGGAAAGGAAAAAGTCTAATATAGCGATCATTGTGTACAACATCATAAGCGGCGATTGAAATAAATTCTCCTGATTAAGTTGTATATATTTATCAAGTTCAATCAGACGAGTGTTAGGACGGCCTGATGTCCCCAATTTATAATGGAAATTCAGAACCAATTAAAAATAAATTTAAAACAACAAAAATTCATTAATGATCCTAAATATCGAGAAAACCCGATTTTGACGGTAAAAGGAACCCCAAATATATATAGATCAGCATTTAATGTTGTCGTAGACTCCATGACACAAGCTCAAAAAGCGATTGTTGATGAAAGATTTTTAAAAGATTTTTAAATACTCGTAAACCAAAATACGATAAAATATTTAATGATTTTAAGAAATTTGCTTATTTCATTATCACAACATTGCGATGATGATGTTAAAACATCAGACAATCTAGTCAATAAAACATTCAAATGGGATCTTATTTGATTTATACATTACTAAGGGATGTCTTATAAACGTTGTGACAATATCCTCTCTCTCTCTCTCTCTCTCTCTCTCTCTCTCTCTCTCTCTCTCTCTCTCTCTCTCTCTCTCTCTCTCTCTCTCTCTCTCTCTCTCTCTCTCTCTGCTCCGGTTTGACTTAATATTTATCATCATTCATAGGTCTAGATACATCGTCGTATGACACTTGCTTTACCCTAACAAAAACCTTCACATTTGAAGGCGAGTAATATGAAAGCAGACTATATCAAGCGTGAATACAAATGCAAGCGGACTATTTGAATGGAGACTTAAGTCAGAGGAAGAATAAGTATTAAAGGACGCTGTAGTAACCAGTCAAATATCACAAATGGCAATGTGTACCATTCTGTCTACGAAAGCTTTCTTTGGCATAAAATCCTTACTATGGCGCCCCCTGCTTTTTATTTAAAATGCAGACCTAGAAGCAAATAGAGTAGATCGAGATAACCGTGACATAAAGGTCGCGTACATTAGTGTATACACTATTTTTTATAACTTAATAGTATATATAGGTCAGTACAGGTTTACACATTATGAAACGCACATAAAGTATTTAGGCATATTCAAGGCTGTAGAGTGTACTTGTTATGAAGAACTAAATAAATTATATTAGAAAGGAACTGTGAGTTTGGAAAAATCAAAGGATCCAAATAATAATAGGACATGCTGCGATCGATAAAAGTTAAACACGCAATCAAACGCCACGTGACAAAAATGCTAAGGATGTTATAATTGAATTGGCTTTTAAACATTGGATAATTGTCATTTCTTGTGCTGTTACCTTAATAATTCAAGAATTTACAAAAGTTACTAAGCCAAAGAGCAAAAAATTGTAGAGATGGGCAAAATAATGTAAACACTAATTATCTTCTCAAAGACAAAATTGCTGGCAGTGTTTCTTTAAACAATCTGTGTCTAATATCATTAATATTTAAGTTAAACTACGCTATATTTCGAGCCATTACTTTAAGTTGTAGTTCGAGTTGAAAATAAATAAACAAATAACTAATCAAAACAAAACTAAAGTAAGTAAAGGAAATAAGTGACAGATTACTACCAAAAGTAGTGCATGTTTAGTGAGATCATACGTGATAAAAATTTAAACTGAAAGATTGTAAAGTTTATCGCCTTGCAAGTCACGAGGAAAATCTAATCTTGAACTGCGTGATTTGGAGGTGTGTTATCAGTGGAACAAATATGCTGAATCAATTTAGCCACGAATTGTATTGGTCTGACCAGGTAACCATTTGTTAGGGATTTTTCTGACCCGTCCCTTCGGGAAGAAATAGCTATGTGTGAAACAGTGGAATAATTGAATTAATTGATTTTCCACCTATAAATTGTTTAATAAATCATATAGCAAAAAATTTCACCATTTGTCTTTTGCCATCATTTATCGAGAACGCTGTTTTAAAGTATGTTCCAAGGTTGTGTCAAAGCATAATCGTCGATCATCTAAATTTTTGTGTTTTCTTAACCGAGCGAAATAATGTTTAAACTGGGAGTGAATACTAAGATCATTCTATTTATAACCAGGATTTCCTAACCGATAATTGGTTTTCTGTAATCTTCAAAACGCAATAAATATAACCTGTACACGTACACGGGTACAAATATGAATGTACTCAATTAGCTATATAGGTAGGGCGGTAGACGGGTTGATAACTATGCACTTGCGTAAGGTATTGACGCGGTGGACGTTGGATATGGACATCCTAACATTCCCTCATTTATTTCATACTATATAGCACTCCTACCTTGTGCAATATATAGTTTTACATAAGATGTAGCACAAAACTACAGTAACACTTAAATTCGTGTTATTTTACTTTGATCACGCCCTTATTGATGCACATGGTTTAGCGTGTGTGTTACGTAGCATCAGAAGACTATTACTCGGGGATGTATCCCGCCCATGTCATTACTCCTTGCCGGGGGAATTGTCCCTCCCATGTAGTACCCCTTACTGGGGAATCGTCCCACCCACGTTATTACTCCTTGTTGGGGAAGCGTCCCAGTCACATTAATACACCTTGCATCGAAAGTGTCCCACCCATGGTAATACCCCTTGCAGTTGAAGTGTCCCACCCACGCTAGTACTCCTTGATGGGGAAGTGTCCCAACCATGTTATTACCCCGTGGAGGGAAAGTGTCCAACTCATGTTAATAACCCTTGCAGGGGAAGTGTCCCACCCATGTTAATAACCCTTGCAAAGAAGTGTTCCACCCAAGTGAATATGACTTGTAGGGGAAGGTTATCATCTCTGTTAATACCCCTCACAGGGCATGTGTCCCACCCATGTTAATAATCCTTACTGCATTATTGTAACACCATCTCTATTGATCAACGTATTATATGACATTTGTAACAAGATAACCGGGTTGGATTTCGGATTTATGTTGATGGTGATACAAAAACAACGATTATTGATCAATGACTTGAATGGAAAAAAATTGTGATTAATAAGAGCGTGTAGAGGAGATAAATGTTGGACAAAATAAACCCAAAATAATTCACATTTATCTAATAATGTAACATAAATGAATACAAAAAATGATCATAAATATTAAAAGAACAAAGAGTAATGATTTACTGTAAATTAATTCTATGAAAAGAATGATGCAGTTTACTCAAATAGTCAAAATGGTGACTTTAACTCATTGTAAAATGTATTCTCTCAAATAGTGAAAAATTAGGAACTGTACTCAAATAGCAAAACGATGAAAATAAAAAAGGACAGATAAAATACACAATATCTTTACAGTCCGAAAAACAGTTGGGTATATCGAAGCCAACATTATCCCACGGCTGCAATATTACATGTATGGAGTAACCCAAAAACTCCGTCACTAGTACACTTGGCTACCATCCATACTGGTCAATCGATTAGTCTGCTTTATAGGTAGTCACTGACCAACATTCAATTCATTGGTCAGTCAAGCAATTAGCGCCCACCAAGAAGGTCTACAACGTCCGATTACCTGCTTCTTGACAAGCAACATTTTCAGTCATCTTTACGTCTGCAATGGTTCACCTTTACTGCTGATATAGTCGCCTTCTACGATTAGCGCTACGGCTAGTGCCACGTCAACTCCGATCAGCTTAAAATACGTCTAGCCCCATGTATAATGCCTGACAGAAAAGTCTACGATAAAACGTAATGATGTTATATACGGGAAGCTATACAAATTACATTATCGGTACAACATTACAAAGCAATAGACAGGTTCAGAAGTGAACATGTGCCCGATAAGATTCCTATGGTACTTAAAGTTTTTATTAAAACAAAATAAAACTTCACATTGCTAACATAAATCTTTTGCTAAGTCACAAACAAAAATAGAAAATATTTCCATTATTCTACGCAAGCAGAACCTACAAAAACATACAAAAATAAATGTGGCAGTACAATAGCTGTAGCTTATTTACAATAATTCAATTTTAAAATCTTACATACTTCTACAGCTGATGATGTGCAGTCTCTATGTTTTATTGTTGTCGTCCCTCTCAGACTTGTCACCATAGCGGAAACCCTTACTTCCGCAATTTAAAGTGTTTTTTTAATGTTTTACTGTTTTATTAATATGCATGTTCTATTTGTATTTACAGAATTTCGTTTCTATGAATTTTCGTTTTAGAGTTTATACATCATTTTGCCTATTCTGTTGTAAGATACTCCTCATCCCTGGCTACAAATATTTGCAGAAAATTTTTTTTGTCAAATCTGTAATCAGTTTGGGTGACCAAGCTAATTACGTCAATGCAAGGATATTGCGTGTCGTCTTGAACCATCTATACCCAATAAATGTGAATTAACGTTTAACGCTACCATAGCAAAATAACGCATTGTGTTAACTAAAACAAGGTCCTACTAATCGGTAATGCATAACACTCAGACACAGATATACACAAACACACACAAACACACACAAACACACAAAGAGTGACACTAGAAAAATAAATATGTACACTTTGACACACTGAAGCAAACGTAACCTGTATGCTGAAAACTCAAAAACAAAAAAAGAACATATAACATCCTGTTTACCCACGCTAACATAAAAGTTACATTACTCTAGCAATCGGATGTGTTACAATCAAGAAGGTTATACGATAAAAAAGACAGCAGTCATGTGATAAAGGACAGAGCTGTTTCACTTCGTTGTTGTATTTGGATGATATTTGATTATTCTTGTAGCATGTTTCTTTGATTTTAGCGTGGGAAGATTCATAGGTATCCAAAGGTATTTGCAAAATGTGCTTGTCTATTGGGGTTTTTATACCTAGGCAGCCTTTATTTCTGTCTGTCTGTCTGTCTCTCTCTCTCAACTACGAACATTACACGCACATAACAAAACAGACTCACACAAAATTGATGTTTCTGGTTTTTTTTAGTGTTCTGACTGATGACAATATATCGATCAGAAAAATATAAATTGACATCCTCCAGGTTACTGCATGTTAGTGGCCACTCCCTGCGTCATGTCAACTTGACTAACGTGCAAGATATTCTCGATTGGAAATCTTTACTTCATAGCTTGAAATTGTTTCAAAAGGGCCTGTTATCAGACTTTGTCAAAGCAGGTCTCTGTCGGATTCGTATATATCATAAATCTTAAATCAATATTCTGAATGGAAAATAATTTCTCCAACCGTAGTAAGTTCCCATATTTCATGAATCCGCCCATACAGTGGGGTAGACAAATCAAGTTTACAGGAGCCATTTTATCTGATATCTACATATTCTGATAACAGAATCGTACGGTTATGTCTAAGATGTAATTGTATCTGTGATTCACCAGTATCGTCACTTACTAAATATTTCAGACAGTAAACAGCAATATTCGAAACATATCATTATAAATAGAGTTTTCCCTAACCCTAAGCTTTTATTTTATTAGAGTATTATGTGGCTGAACTAAACAGATTGTTTGGTCCATTTTAAAGTAGAAATGATGAAGCTGATGATGTGGATTAATTTACTGAATCACAGTCGAAAGATTCAACAAAGCAATCAAATAAACGTGATAGACACAATGTCCACTACAAAAGTGAAGCACGCAATATTAAAAATATCATTCTCATCATTTGAACAGTTCTTGGTACCTCTAATGGTTCGGACTATGAGCCATGCTCTCAGTGGTCAAAACAAACAGCACATAAAGTATATTAAGGACACACGGTACTAATTCAATGGAAGAACTGTGAACCAGTCTAGAAATGGGTGAAGAAATAATAGAGTATATACGGTTTTGGTGGTCCATACTTGGTTAATGATGAAAAGTAAAATTTTATTAAAAATATCTTTTGAAAGCTTATCCTATGTGTAATTTAAAAAATATATAGACAAATTTCTATTGATGCAATTTTAGTATTTTTAAAGACTTGACATAGGATTACTCAATTATGATAGTAGCACTTGATTCCCTTGGTGCTGAATCAATAACATGGATTTCATGCATATGTAGGTCAAGAAAATGCCACGGCTCATATGGTGTTCTCCACACAGAAGCTTGCATCAAGGATAGTTGTGCATGGAGAAATATAGGTCTGATCATCAGTACCCAGAAATTTTAAGTTTTTGAATTTTAAATATGATGGTGTTTCCATATGTTTACTATGGGAATTGAATTAGTACCGTGACTCCTTAAGGCTCCAGTCTATCCACCTCTCGTTTGCAATAATCCCCATTGTAATATTTTTTTGACGGACGTTTTGACTTATAGTAGCAACATGAATCGTAATGGTTTGTAAATTGCTTGGGTTCTTCCAACAAACAGCATGTGATAGGACGTAAACATGTATCTAGCTTAACTGGTGAAAACAATGCCAACAAATGTACTTACCTTTCTGCATCTTGAATTAAGTTAGAAATGTACTTCGTTAGTTATTTCGGTTCATTAGAATTACACTGGTTCCAAAACAATGATCGGCAGCTCGAAATTGTATTGCAATTTCTGCTACATTTTGAGCAGAAATCACATTACCCTTCCAGTGCTCAAATCGAAATGAATGTGAAATAACTTTGCATTTAATGTTTAATCCTTCATTATTTTGAGAATTTCAAGCAAAATAATGCAGATTTTTCCCACATTATCATTCCAAGTAATGAACGATAAAACAGAAACATAAGTCAGCTAGGACTTTGTATCAATTCCAGCCCCTTCAGTCCCACGTATAGCGTATGGAATTGACAAAGCCAGTAAATACAGTCCATCACGAATATAAGAACAGAATCTGGTTGGATTGACTGAAACACACACACACACACACACACACACACACACACACACACACACACACACACACACACACACACACACACACAAACATAGAGAGAGAGAGACACACACACATATTCCGGTCCACTGTAAAAAAATTTGTGCATCCATTCACATATATGACTCTAAGTTTTAATTGTAAGTAGACCAAAAATATCTTCTTTTTAATAAACGAATAGCTGAGCGCGCGACCAAGTTCCATGTTTAATGGACGTGTTGTGTGCGCATTAATGTTGTCAATATATATTGATGGACTTACAGTTGTGTATTTAATTCTGAATAAACTAAATTACTTTGTTTCTTGTATTGTGTCATTTTATTATTCAGGCTTAGGTACAAAAATGAATTAAGTATAAAATTAAAGGTTACTACATTTGTATGGGATAATATGAACTTGTAGTTTCTGAGAAATGCTTCACTCCTAACGTCGAGCAGTATTATTCAGAAAAAAATTCTTTTTAATTTTCCCATAAAAATTTAGTAACCTATAATTGTCTCATAGACAATATATAAATAATAATTCAAAGACCACCAAATCATGAATTTGTCAAATGTCGAATCTACCATACGTCTGAGATTTCGATTTTAATTAACTTCAGTATTTAATGTTGTTGTTGTTATTGTTGCTGTAGGGTTTAACGCCATTTTTTGTACAAAATATGCCATACATGGTGGCCAGTATAAATAGTGGCTGAAGAACCCGGTAAAACTCCGGGAAGAACCAACGACTCACGAGAAGCTACTGGAAAGCTTTTTCACATACCCAAATTGGCTGAACTCAGACTAACTGATGCAAACAGAGGTGAGAGGGTAATAATCCGCAACGAAGAGCGGTAAGTGATTCAGACCATTCGGCCATTCAGGGCACTGCAGCTTTCGTTGATCGGTCAAACAAAAAAGAATTTACACACAAACGTTCCACAATTACATTCTCTATTATGAGAAGGCGTAATAAAGAAATATCTTCTAGGTATAGTAAATCAGTTCTTTGTTATCCAAGATATGCTAGAGTTCGGAAAGCCTGCTATGACTTCTCATGGAATTTTGTGTGTCTGTATGTGTGCCTGATTTAGATCTATAATAACCCTTTAGCAAAATTTGAGTACTATCGCTATGTCTGCAGTGTGACTCTTTATAGTGATGTCTAGCACTGAGGCATCATACCGCACGTTGCCCAAAGTCCCACTCAGTCACATTATCCAGTCATATGCCCGACCAATCCTAATACTTACATCACAAAGCTCATGTGCTAATATCATTTTTATAAGTCTTTTGTATGACTCAGCTGGGGTTCCAACCCGCTACCTCAGTGCATGCAAGGTGACGCTCTAATCACTTAGGCCACCGGAGAGGTGTAGGTAAATGTTAATTCCATCAAATAGTTATAAATACACCGACATGTATAAGGTTTAAGTTTCTCGCACACATGCAGTTTTATCAATATCTCCTGTGATGTATCATTGCCTGTTCTATCTCCTAAATCTGTCGGTGTGTATCGGGGGTGTGCATATGTGTATGTGACGGGGTTCAAACCCTACCAGATGGATTTCAAAGGATACGACGGCTTAAATCTTTCTCAAGGATCAGAAGTAATGATCAAAGTATAGACTTTCAATAGGGATATACTACTCCCTCTGTGCTAAGTGTAAGTTTCAAAAAGGTGAGGAACCAGTTCATTTTACTCAATTACCTTATGTATCCAAAAGGAATAAAAACTATATTTTCATATATTGTATTGTATGTAGCCTACCTATACATACATACATACATACATACATACATACATACATACATACATACATACATACATACATACATACATACATACATACATACATACATACATACATACATCGAGAGAGAGAGAGAGAGAGAGAGAGAGAGAGAGAGAGAGAGAGAGAGAGAGAGAGAGAGAGAGAGAGAAGAGCATGGCCATGAAAAAAGTGCATGTTGAGCAAAAAAGGTCATATGGTGCAATCTCTGATAAAACGTTGTATACGTGCCATGATTCAGTCAATGACTTAATCAATGCCCTGAACAGAATACAAAGTTGACAAGAGGTTTGATAGAGCGATAAAATGGATGGATGGATGGATGGATGGATGGATGGATGGATGGATGGATGGGTAGATACAGAGAGAAAGCTGGATAAATATAACTACATACTTTAACCTGCGTTTTTAGTCATAATAACTTCATTTATTTTTAATGATTGTTGCTGACACTATTTGACCAAGTCAACATCAGCGATGTTAATATATCAGTTTACAAAAAATTGTTATCCTATCGATATGACTTGATATATGATATTCACATGACTTTATATATATATATATATATATATATATATATATATATATATATATATATATATATATATATATATATATGTATATATATATATATATATATATATATATATATATATATATGTATATATATATATTTATATATATATATATATATATATATATATATATGTCCATATGACTTGATAGATGATGTCCATATGACTTGATAAGGTAACTAGCAATCAAATTGACCACAGCAAGCAAGAATTTACGGTTTTGCACGCATCAACTGCCTCTCAATTAGGGTGTGTTGGCCAATGATCCAGTCCATCGTTAATAATATCACGTCCTTATATCGTTTCTGTGTACCATAAATAGCATGACCTTACATCGTGGTGTGGTCGATTTAATTGTTGTCCTATGGATATCATATATCAGATACATCTGATAAATAAATTATTCTACAGACTTTTTTAAAAAGAAATACAAAATGGAAAAATACTAAAATAGAATATAGGATCTAAATATGTAATATTTAGAAAGATAAATCCAAACAATTTACAGGACATTGAGCTGAGGATTTGCAGAAGCATTTTGCAAGAGCTAAAAATATTTAATATAATTATTTAAAATGAGAATATGCATCAAATATTAAAACAATCAAGACGAAATGACAACTATCCATGTTTGAAAGAAATAAACATAAGCTCTGTTGATCAAAAAGGTGCCGACGAATGTGATTGCACAATCAGATCCGAGCATGGTAAAAACATTGAAACATTGTATCGTTAGTTAATTCGTTAGTTCTCCGCAGCCACTCACTGATGGATTTGTAAAAATGATTTAACTGACAAATAGCAGTTTGCTCTCGACATGCATTTTCATGCGCGCGACAGTAAATCAGGCACGCAATCAAAACATTGAGGGTCACACTGGAACTGTCGGAAGCAAACTGAACAGTCGGAGGTGGAACACATGCAAAGAACCAACCTGAATGTTTCCATTCCTTGCAACCATTCTAACATTATTATCAGCAGCTGCAGCAGCATCAGCGGTATCAAAAGCTGCATGATTAGGAGCAAATACAAAAGAAAGAGGTTTTGATTTCCAGGCAGGAATCGTCGAATACTCTCAGGCAGATGTTTTTCATTTTCCGTTCGCAGAAAGTGGTGCCGTTGACTAATCTGGATTTACTCGCAATGGCAAGATCGATCAAACATTTCGTTGTGATTTTATGTAAGGTAAACATGCATCGATGGTGCTAAGAACACTTGAAAAGGCATCATAACACCTCAGTATATTTTTTGACCCGCATGGACATGCGTTGCCAGATGACGTTCATAATTATTTATTCCGTGGCACTGTCGGAAGTTGACGACAAAGTCAGCTTCCATTGCTTCATTCAGCTGTGCTTTTACAAGGAACATTGTCGGTCATCTTGTCATTGACGCTTTGCCTGCAGTGGAACTTTCACCGATCCCGCAAACACTTAAATCACATCATACTAAAGTATGTATGATATTTTACAATCATGCCTATCAACATTTAAGGACATTATTTAGATAGATGGTATGGCCATGACGTGGATCTGATTCGATTTTTCATCACAGCGAATACCTTTGAGTTTGTTAACGCGGTTGTTTTCGTTGATCTGATCGACTGAGATTTTTCTAGGTCACTCAGATATATCTGAAACGTCAAAAGTGGATATTCAATATATTATTGTCAAGCCAAAAAAAAATCTGGTCGAGCTCATTGACAACGGTAGAATCACATTCAGTGGGGTGTCGGTTGCGTTTATCACAACCTATGTTGAAACAGTTAATATTTCAAGAAGAATATATGCGCATCCAAGCCATTGCGGCTGTAAGTTCATTTGCAATATATTTACATCTATTTAGCACAAACGAGGAGAAAATGTCTAACGGTAGTAAAATAACACATGGTCAAATAATTTGTGGTAATAAATTAGGCTTTGATAACCCCAAATTCAACATCACAACATCATGCGAGTATGGATCGTATTTACTTATCATATCTGCTTTATTACAGTGAGTAAAGTAAATCAACTGCAACTGTAGAGAAATAGACTGTTCGACAAACCATACGCAGCGAACGTGACACTAGACTTGAATAATATATATATATATATATATATATATATATATATATATATATATATATATATATATATATATATATATATATATATATATATATGACAGTAACATCATTGATAGTTGATAGATAAAGATCTCATTCAGTTTGAATCAATGCACATCTATCCATAAGTTTACTTAACCGTCTTTGGCGTATAATTTAAGATTCGATGCGGTGATGAGCGTACGGAATTTGCCACTTACGTTAGACCAGTTAGTAAAAGGGATTAACAGAGATGGTAATTGTATCTCACTAAAATGGATTTCCCACACTAATACACACTGAAATTTAATGATGTTAAGCACCATATAAAATTTTTTAGTTGATTATTCTTTTAACTAAAATATTCTATAATATAGAATCATTGCAAATGCACGTGTGTATGTTGTAGCGTTAACTGCAGCTACAAGTACAAAAACATTTTGGGTTTGTTTCCTAAATATCGAAGTGATATTCACTGATATAACCATCCCAGTTATGTTCACCATCGAGTATTTTAAATCTAAATTAGCTCAAGTCAGACATTAAATATATCGACTGTTACTCAAAATGAAAGCCCTTGTTGGGGGTAACAGTTGTTGGGCATAGACGATCGTTAGATATCAAAGGTTCTGGCGCAATCGGCGTGTTTTTTATGAGATGGCCACTAAACCACCAGAAAGCACAATCGTCGGATATTTAAGTACATTATTTCCAAAGCAGAGGTTTTATAACAGTATGGTCATTACGGTAGTAAAAAAATAGAATAACTGATTATGCTTGCACGAGCGTATTTGAGCGTGAAAATGGGACACGACAAGGTCGGCATGTTGTGCAATTAACATATGCTAGTATATTATTGATATAAGAACTATGACAGTCTTACCGATGTGAAAAACAAATCTGAGCGTAACAAGAGCGGCGAGATGAAATTACCAAGAGAACGGCGCTGGTCGTAAAATATAAACGGGCGTGTTTGATTGTAGATTCTATGTCTGGTTGGCTGCGGCGTCAACTATGAGTCTTGGTCTGATTGGAATTATGACAACATCCAACATTTTAAGTAAACCAGTCGGTATTGTTGTAAGAGCTATCTCTATAGTAAGCGGCATTTCTTGTGGTACCAACACGTTAATTTCGATGCGCTGGCAAACCGAGCATGTGTCTATTCCGAGCTGCTTGTGGTCACCAATGCAGTCCAAATACGTTCAGTAAAATGTACTCGGTTGCAATCGTTTATAAAATAATCGATGTGGAAGACTTTGAAATCTTGCTGTCAGAATTGGAAAATGACTTACATGTTACAAACACAAATATGAATCCAGATGAAAATAAAATGGCCTTTAAATGCTGGCAGTAAATCAATTTAATATACCAATACTATTGATATTTCAAATTGTGATCTATCTATGGCACAATAATACGAATATATAAACATTCTTGAAATTGTATTGTCTTGTTTCTAGGCCGAATAATCAATGATGAATTTCCAATCATTAAGCATTATTGACAAACAAAAATAGCTAATAAAAAGTAACCACTTCTACGTTAATTTAAATGCGTACACACTTTCATCGCAATCCTTTCTGATTTTCAATACCCTTCCCCTTTCATGCAAAAGGGAAATATTCGCTGAAATTTGGTCTGTTGTGTCTTAAACCTTTCATATTGTTCAAACAATCAAATATCATGAATTAACAAAGAAACTTTACAAAGGCCACCCCGACTCTCTCTCTCTCTCTCTCTCTCTCTCTCTCTCTCTCTCTCTCTCTCTCTCTCTCTCTCTCTCTCTCTCTCTCTCTCTCTCTCTCTCTCTCTCTCTCTCTCTCTCATTCTTTACAATCGTGCAAAATACGGACAAACATCAAGGTAAGTTCGAAGGTGAAGGCTTTTGTTAGGGTTTAGCAAGTGTCATACGACGATGTATCTAGACATATGAATGATGATGAATATTAAGTCAAACCGGAGCAGAGAGAGAGAGAGAGAGAGAGAGAGAGAGAGAGAGAGAGAGAGAGAGAGAGAGAGAGAGAGAGAGAGAGAGAGAGAGAGAGAGAGAAATTTGTTGGGCAGTTAATAGGTGGATAATGTTTATTTCAAACAAAATAATGCTTTAATGTATATATTTTAGATATTTAATTACCTCTTGTTGGCTCGTCGTTATATTAGTATCTACGCTATGATTATATCCGAGAGCCAGTACGTGAAAAGCTCAGATTTCTTTGTTTGTAGTACCTTGCTTGCTTCATTAAAACCATCTTTCATGTTTAAATAAAATGCTTACTTTTTAGATCCACATTGATTAATTAAGTTTTCATTAATCTGTCAACACAAATTGTTAAAACTAGAAGCCAAGTAAAACTAGGTTCGCAGTGGCATTAATAACTTTCTGCAGGTTATATTTCTGCATGACGTTGTGGTTGAGTCTTCCCGACTTAAATCTCTTTGATGGGATGAACATATTTGTTTCTAGATAGAAAAATCAATCAGTTTTTATTGAACTTCATTCAATATAAATAGTTATAACCTGAAAGTTTAAAAGCAGTTGTAATTAGGCTTTTTCGTCATTACCTAGTACAGTTTGGCTCAAATGTTATGTTTTATGTCGCAGTAAGGGACTGCAGAGTAGGTATGTTTTGGTACAAGAATCGCATATATATATATATATATATATATATATATATATATATATATATATATATATATATATATATATATATATATATATATATATATATATATATATATATTGGATTCTAATTTGCAGATCTTTAATAAGAATAACCTCGAGTGAGACAGTAAGAAACCTCTAAATATATTGAGACTATGTAGTTTTATTTGTTGTATAAGCTGTAGTTGTTGGTTTAAAAAAGAACGAAAGCATCTTGATAAATCGATAGATTTATTCAAAAGTCATAATTGGAATTCTGTTCAAATCAGCAAACAAGCGAAATGCTTTTAGTGTTCATCAGGACTCGGTTGTGGAGAGACAATGGTCATGGCACATTGCCCAAATATTTACTGCTGTCAATGTCCGTTTTCTTTTTCTCTCACAACAACTGCTTATCTGCAACATAAATTTAAATAATAAATTATCGTTAAATAGGTAGCGTAATATTATTTTAATTATGGGGCATTTTATGCAAGAATGATATTCTCACGCTGGGGCGATATTGACACCACTTTGATGATATGGTGCTGGGGCGATAGTGAAACCACTTTGATGATCCGGTGCTGGGGCGATAGTGAAACCATTTTGATGCTCCGGTGCTGGGGCGATAGTAACACCACTTTGATGCTCTGTTGCTGGGGCAATAGTAACACCACTTTGTTGATATGGTGCTGGGGCAATAGTAACACCACTTTGATGGCCTGATTCTTGGGCAATAGTAACACCACCCTGTTGCTCTGGTGTGGGGGCAATAGTTACCGACATATGCTGTCCTGATGTTGGTTCGATAGTAGAAATATTATATTGGTCTTGTGTTGGGGAGACACTGACGTGGCTCTTCTGATTTAAAGATGTGTCACTTGAAACGGAACTTTGTCCTTGGGAAGAAATAGTTGTAGTGACGTAATTCTGTCGTTGAGATGATGGACCGAGGCTAGTAGTAGCGCCTTGTCTAAATATCGAGGAGATAAAGGAAGATCCTGCAATTGAAATCAATATATATGTTTTGTTTATTTTTATTAAGTTAATTTTGTTTGTATTTCATTGTCAGTTTGTTCATACGATGTAATATGCTAGACCGTAACAGATTAAATTGATTTATGTTCGCAACATAATGAACTTTGGGGTAAGAGTTCTTGTTAATTTTTTAAAGTTGTGAAGATTAGAGAATCCGATCGTGCTCAATGGAGTTATTTTAATGCCAGACGCTACACAAAAGTTTTAACGACGCTGAGAGATTCCGAAATCGCCTGTGCAATAATTAAGGATAATAACTGTCCGTGTGCGATCCAAAAATTTTGCAGATTTGGCAATTGCAATAATTCCGTTGAGAGCTAATAGTTTGCATGAAGGTAATATATGAATTACTGCTTATTATTCGTTGCAATGTTAGCATGTTTTCCTTGTTCAATTCTGCATAATTTTTTATCATGGTATTATTTCGCAAGTTATGACTGCCAAATATGCATGACCTCGATGAACCGTATTGTATATGATCTTATGGGTTTTGATTTCGAGCTTGAATGTTTGTTAAATAGGTTAAGATAACATGGGATCTGGGCATGAATGAATCACCGTGTAAAAGACCGATGTGGATGTAACTCGAATCTATGCTGCAACAATATATGACGTGGACATGCGCATGTTTTGGTGTGTGTACTTTTTAACAACCAATTAATACCGGGTTTGGTACAACAAAGCTACTGTGAGTTATTTTTCATGACGGGCGTTTAGTTTTTACAAGAAGCCATCCGTAAAGAGGTCACTTTCTTGATAACATTTGAGTTGTGATGAACATGCTGGACGTTTACATGATGAAACAGTATGTGCAATCACTCTGGATATAAATAAAATGCAAATATATTTACCAGTTGCTTCATATATAATATTAAATATGACCAGCTCATTATTTTCTTATATCTCGTGCTGCTGAGATTTAACATAGCATTCTGGGTAATGCTCAGGACAAGGTTGACCTAACACTATCAATAATTTATGCATCATTGCTGTATATTCAAAATGATTGATTTTCTAACAATGTTCTTTTAGAATGTATAGAATAGGCTTAAATAGGTAACACTAGAAAGTTAAGAGTAGTTTTTAAAATGAATGAAACAATTAAACTGTAAGTAAAGATAATATGTAGGATATGCAAACTGGACTTCGTAAATATTTCTGATATATCTCACAACTGCACATTATATGTCTGTTTTTATTGGAGCACACATTACAATTTCGTGGAGCACACATTTTCATTCTTGGAGAACACATTCACGTTCTTCGTTTTTGAGGCAAAGATGTCTTTGCATTGAAACAGGGCTCAAAGTATACATAGATATAGTGTTTGAAAATCACGATCTCTAAATCGTTATTTTCAAAATTTCTGACCTTTTTGAATGCTTCGGAGCTTTTGTTTCTGATGAAATATGGTTTTCAAGCTAGTAAAGAAACTTCCCAAAGGGAATGACGTTTCCAATTTTTTAAACAAAGAAACTGTAGTGTATATTCAATCTCCCCGCAACACATCTTCACAAAACCTACATGCAGAACAGTAAGTCCCAAATACATCTCTTTCCTTTTTATCCCTTTGGGACATCCGTTAGAAACTTAAGACATGATTTATGTAGTATAACGCCTTTTGGTCCTTGGAGGACCCGTGTAATGAGTTACGTGTGAATAAATTTTGTCATCAGCCAAGGATGAAGTTAATGAAATGTCTTTGATTCTTTGTTAGCAATTCGTTTATTATAATCATCGAAAACCTGTAGGAGAGAACGGTAAGAAATATGATATATTGCGTTTGAGCATATATTGAGTATAAAATGCAACCTCACAAAAAAGCATTCAAACAGACATTACGTTAGAACTGTCATGATTAGGACAGCATTTGTTTTGCACATTTTGGAACATCTTAGGGATGTTATGCCAATCATTTGGACAGCACTCCATAAATACTGCGGTAGTCCCTAATGCATATAAATTTGTATAACAAATGATGCCAATGCATATCATCATAGCATTTATTGTCGAAACTGGATTTAAATATATTACTTTTGAGCGAAATATTAACCAAGTTTCTTTCTTCAATGATGTATATATAACTTTAACTTACCAAACATCTGCACATAATTCCACAATGGCAAACTAACGTTATTGATCCGTTTTGAATTTCTATAACGTACTTCAGCGTTTGACATTGTTCTCTCCCATTTCCTAGTAAATATCCACATTCTATATTGTATAAATTGGTCAAAGTATTTTCTAAAATGATTTAGATAAAAACGTCACAACGTATTCTGCATGTTTGTTTGTTTTTGGGGTTTTGTTTTGGCGGAATGCTGTTTAAGAGTCCAACTCTCTAAATGTTACCATAAATATCAGGGCAAAAATGAAAAACCATCTTTCAACAATGTATAAATTGTCTCACACTATTCAATACCAACAGCAGAAAACAGGACAAAGAAATTTAATTCTAAGCTGCCACAGACTTGCACAGCTGCAGAAGAAAAATAACATTTTTCTGATTGGCAAAAATGTCGCAATTGCATGAATACCACTAAGATACCGTATCGATAATTTCACATTCTGGACAAGTGTTCTGCTGTGAAAAATGTTTTAGGACAACTATCTGCAATTATTTTATATGTTTATTTTTCCTTGAAAATTAATTTTAATCACAGCTGCAAAAAAAAAACGTCAGCAAGAGTACAGAAAACGGTTAGAAATTAGTGATACACATTGTTAGGATATACCTCAAGGAACAAATTTCTTCTTGTCAATTGACGTTGGTATCAATGTGTAATCGATAGTTATATTCAGTTACTTAACGTGTGCTGCAAGAAGTATTAAATCTACGCTATCGAACATGAGATCCAAAATCGTAATGTTAGTTTCTCTTCAGTTTCTTTCACACACGCGATTCACGTGTTACGTAGTATCTAACAGTACGTTCTGATGAAGAGCTCTAGGAAATGGACTTATTTACCATTTAAAAGCTGACAATGCAGAAATAGTGAAATAAAATAAAACTGTATGCTCACACCTATTATATATTCGAAAAACTCAAGAATATTGGACGTCAAATGCAATTTTTAGACAGTAACTGCTTTTAATATGCGAGCTGTATTGAAACAAGCTCACATGGAAACATAATACAAAACAAGAAAATGATTAACAAAAAACAAACTGCTTTCATGGATGAAATTTAATACAAATTGCGTAATTCATTTTTTGTGTAAATAAAATTAGATTTTATAGGTGAAGGTTACTGCCATTTTATGCACAAATGCAGACAAATGACCAGAAACCCAGTTGACATATAAACAATTCAAGAGCTGCTTTATTATTGCTAAATCAAACATGTCTTTTACTTTTCATTTATGAAAAATTTGTGTCCTCTCCCATAATCCTGTAAATCATCAGAAATTTAATATCAAGCTATCATCAAAATATACATTATAACAAAGAGATTATTTCAATGAATTGTATACCATTTTCTATATTGGTTACAAACTTCAAGAAAGTTAAAAAGTACTGCATTTTAATGTTGACAATATTTTTGAATTCGAGTTTGATTTGTATCATGTCCAGGATTACAAAATCTATTAAATTTCCATAACTTTAAAGCAATAAGATAATTGATGTTTCCTTACCAATTTGGCCTAATAGCTGACTCATAATAATTCCTGAAATAATAATAATAATAATAATAATAATAATAATAATAATAATAATAATAATAATAATAATAATAATAATAATAATAATAATAATAATTAGAATAATAATAATATTAATAGCCACTATCATCATCATCATCATCATCATCATCATCATCATCATCATCATCATCATCATCATCATCATCATCAGAAGAAGAAGAAGAAGAAGAAGAAGAAGAAGAAGAAGAAGAAGAAGAAGAAGAAGAAGAAGAAGAAGAAGAAGAAGGAGGAGGAGGAGGAGGAGATGAAGAAGAAGATGAAGATGAAGACAAAATTCTGATAGTTATAATTGCTCCACTCCCACTTCTCGTACGATATATGCAAGATGTCCTCACCCCACTAAGGGGGGGGGCAATACTCACAATGTTCAGGTTTTTTTTAGCACAACTGCAGACCACCCAAATATGCCGGAAATTAAGTTATTGGATTCAAGCACATAGGAACAACTAACGACAACACTTACACATGTACTCTCATCACGTCGGGAAAAATAACATAATTCAGATAACGCAGATGTTTAAGATTGCTTATATTCAATAATATATTCAATAATTTATTATTATTATTATTATTATTATTATTATTATTATTATTATTATTATTATTATTATTATTATTATTATTATTATTATTATTATTATTATTATAACCGCTCCCGTGGCCTAGTGGTTAGAGCCAGATGCTGGAGGTCGTGAGTTAGATCCCCGTTCGAGTCATACTAAAATCTTACAAAAATGGTAATAACAGCTGCTTCGCTTGACGCTATTCATTAAGAGTTTAGTGTTAGGATTGCTCGGCCTGGTGTCAGGATAATGTGAATGGGTGGGACATTATGCTACATGTCTGTGACATGATGCCCCAGTGCTAGACATTACTATTAACTTCCACACTGCACTCAAATTAGCGATTTGACAGAAAGATTGTTAAAGCTACGTTAAAAATCATAATCACATCACACATCTCATTATTATTATACTTCTGGAGAAAATGTCATTGTTAGAAATTATCAATACATATGGTTGCAAATAAATTACCGAGATTGAAATTAAAGTTGTTGTTTTTGTTGTCAGTAGTCGTCGACGTTTGCTTCTGCTGGGATGTTGCAGCTGGTGTCTCTTCTTCCTCATTTTCAGAATCACGTACAAATTTGGACCGGATCAGCATGGATGCTTCTCTAGCCGAAATAAACGGCAATCTCCGTGTTATTGCCATGCCTAAAATGGGGTTTATGTTAAGGAATGAAATATAAAGGTGCCTTAAAATAAATAAACATAATATGAATGTTTTTAACCTATCGATTGCAGTATCTTTTTTCTTTACAAAGATATTTAACACATTTCCGTTGCCTATACCTAACACGCTCACAGCTGAACGCAACATACAACAAATTTGCTCTCGTATTATGTGCTGACGGGTAGGAAGTTATACTCTGTAGTGATAGGAAGTTATACTCTGTAGTCCACTTAAGAAATATGACCAGGATTTACCTGTCCACACTATTCCAGCTGATATAGGTAGTTAATATTCGCCGTTTTCACTGCTAAATATGCAAAACTTGTAATATATTTTCAGTATTGCAGAAAGTCTATTACTGGGTAATACCCTCCTCCTACGAGCACAAACATTTAAAATTGTCTATGTGACTTTCTATGTAAATACTCTATGTAAATCGCCTATGTGACTTTCTATGTAAATTCTCCGAATACCAGAAATCAGTTTCTGAGAAATGTGCTCTGGCCCAACAGATAACAAATTGTTGACAGTCTGGACTCTCCGGTAATAGATGAACGTTAAGTGGTTGAATTTTCACGCCTGCTGTACATAATAGTACTCTTAAGAAGTCGCCGTCTACGTCAATCGGATAATGTACTCCCAGTAACAAAAGCCCATTATTTTGCCTCCTATAAATTACAGTACTCTTTCGAAGTCTCTTTTTACAGCCATTCTTGATAATGTATTCCCAGTACCAATATGCCCATTATTGGTCCTCCGATACATCACAGTAATCTTTAGAAGTCTCTGTACACATGATACAAAATCCGTATTCCCCAGGCGATAATCTCGACCACTGGTAACTATGGTAAGATTTACTAAGCTGGGTAGGTGTAACAAATAAATACAACCTTGGATTCACATTGGGTTTTATTGAATGATAAAGTACACCATAGAAAAATGAAATTCTTGACTCAATAACAGTTATTATGACGTCTCCCACCCAGCATCGAACAATCATTTGACAGTATGAGCCATCAGCTCAGACTCTTAGCAGAGAGGCAACGTTGTCGGGGAATTGTATAAATTCTTCTATTTATGAAATACATGTACTCGGGTTTCGTTTTTTATATACAACGATACCAGACAGTGATTTATGCATATTGTACAATATTTTGAAATTGTGAGTTCGGTTCAATCTTGTCGCACATGCGAGGTGCTCTCAATTGGAAAATCCGATTTACATCTAGTAAATAGGCGATTTCACATGTTCAGCTGTAAAAGCATGTAAGTTTATTTTATTAATTTCTTGTGTGTAATTTATAATTGATGCACTACGACGTTTATTTTTGTATATTTTCTTTGTACCTTCGGATTGCGTAGAATAATGCAAATATTTTCTAGTCTTGTTTGTGATTATCAAAAGAATTATGTTGGCAACTTGAAGTCGCATTTTGTTTTTAAAAAAGAAACGTTTGCTACCATATGATTCTTATCTGGCACAGATTAACTTCTGAACCAGTTTATTGCTTTGTAATGTTGTAATGATAATGTAATTTGTATAGCTTTCCGTATATAATATTATTACTTCTAATCTTATATTTCCATGTCATGCATAGTACACGGTGTTAGATGTATTTTCAGCTGATCATAGTCGACGTGGTACCAACTGTAGATCTAACTATAGAAGATCACCATATCAGCTGTTAAGCTGAACCATACCAGCTGTAGAGATGAATGAAAGTGTTGCTGTTCGAGTAGCAGGTGATCGGGCGTTGTTGACCGAATTGGTGGGCGTTGATTGCTTGATTGACCAATGAATTAAATGGTTTTCGGTGGTCACATAAAATGCTGTCTGTTTGATATACCCGTATGACTAGTAGCCAAGTGTATTAGTAAGGGAGTGTTTGTGTTACTCCACGTGTGTAATCTTTTTGCCGATGGCTAATTTTGGTTTTTTAATCCCAAGTGTTTTGTGAGTCTGTAAAGATATTGTGCATGATATATGACACTTTTATTTTCATCATTTTACTCTATGAGCAATGTACCTCATTTTACAATATTTGAATGAATACATTTTGATAAGGAAAAATATCATTTTACTACTTGAATAAAACACATCATTCTTGTCATATGACGAATTTACTGTAAATTATTAATCTTTTTTCTTTACTGTATAAGATCATTTTTTGTATTCATTTATGTTGCATTGTTAGATTCGTGCAAATTTTTTTAATCCAATACTTAGATCTTATACACGCACTAATTAATGTTAATTCTTTATTCATTCAAGTCATTCATCAACAAGCATTGTATTTTTAAAACCATCAAAAGAGTTTCCTTATGAATCCGAAACCGATCTCCGTTATCTTCTTACAAATGTCATATAATACGTTGATCTGTAGATATGGGGTTACAATAACGCAGTAAGGAGTATTAATATAGGTGGGACACTCCCCATGCTAGGGATATTAACATGCATGGAACACTTCCCTGCAAAGAGCATTAATACGGGTAGTAGACTTCCCCTGCAAGTAGTATTAATATGGATGGGACACTTACCTATGCAAGCAGTATTAATATGGGTGGGACACTTACCCTGCAAGGAGTATTAATATGGTTGGGACACTTTCTCTGCAAGGAGAAGTAACAAGGCGGGATACTTTACTGCAAGGGATACTTACATGGGTGAGATACTTCCCCAGTGATGGGTACTAATATGGGTGAGGTACTTCCCAAGCAATGGGGACCTAATTGGGTGGAACAATTCCCCAACAAGGAGTAATAACATGGGTGGGATACTTCTCAGAGTAAAAGTCGTCTGGTACTATGTAACACACTGTGAGCACTAATAAGGGCGTGATCAATCTAGAATAACATGAAAATAAGTGTTCCTGTATTTTTGTACCACATCTTAATTATAACGACGTCTTTCACGTGGTATGAGTCATATATAGCATGAGAAAAATGAGGGAATGTTAGGATGTCCTCATCCACGTCTACCATGACAATATGTTAAGCAAGTACATCACTATCAACCCTTCTACCGCCATACCTATGTACGTGATTGAGTACATCCATATTTGTACGCGTGAATGTGTGCAGGTTACATTTAGTGTGTTGAGAAGAGTATAGCAAACCAATAATCGGTTCAGGAAATCCTGGTCATGATAAAATGACATTACTGTTCACTCGCAGTTTAAACATTCTTTCTCTTAAGTTAAGAAACCACAGCAAGATAGATGATCGATGATTATAATCAAAACCGTTTTAAGAAGGTTGGAGGCCATAGGCAACCAGAATTGCGCCTCAATCTCTCTTTCTTATATATAAAGTATTGCACTGCATTTCCATTTGCATGTGTGTCATATTTTTGAATTTATTAATATAGCACTAAACTATTAACACAACTGACACCAACATTTTGTTTTAGTGCCTACACAGGGCCCACTTCTGCCCTGGGCGATAGACACGTGCCTGCCTCGCGTGCCTATGCCTTAAAACGGCATTGACTATGTTTGGACACAACCACGGATCATACTATAAAAACTGCGTTCTCGGTAAATGAAGTAGTATAGGAAAATGAGGGTTTTGGCCCACCACCCCCTCTCACACCTCCTCCCCCACCCCCGCCAAAACCCTCATTTTCCTATACTACTACTATGTAAACAGGTATTTTGTAACCAGACAAAACAACAGGTGTTGGAATGCGATAAGCTCTGTCAACAGAAGTGACGAATTTGTTAGAACAGCGTATTGAGGAATATGATTATTCTAAAGACGGCAAATAGGTTTTACCACAAATTTTTTTATCAGATAACAGGATGAAAATTAAACTGTGCATTAGAACGTTTCAGTTAACAAGGCGGAAATTAAACTAGCATTAGAATGAAAATGATATTATTTTAGTTATATTATATCTTAAGTTTAAATAAAATTTTATGTTACTCATATTTTTGTGATATTTTTTTTCATACTTGCTAACCCTCATTGGTAGAATATCTGTTAACATATTGTCAATAATACGAAATTCACGTAATAAATCATCCATATTATATTTAACTCCTCGTAGGTAAGACCGGATCTGATCAAGTAGTTTCTTATAAGTTTTAATTGATGTTAAACAACCGTGCTTCTTTATCAAAAGTCTTGGTTCTACTTTTTTACATGCCGCTGTAAGTGAAACACCAATAGCGGATATGATTATCAAAAAAGGATTTAATGATACCCCACTTGAAATTATACCAGAACTGGTCATTAACAAGGGTAGATAAGATATTACTCAAAGGATCTTGTAGTATTTGTAACATTTTTTCACGCAACAAAGTTTTTTTTATGATAATATTTATAGTATTGTATTAATGCGTCTACATCTTGTTTTGGAATATCTTTTGAAATATGATTGAAATCAACTATACTTCTTTTCACTTTTAATTTGGTTAAAACCCTTTGGGGTTTTGGAAAACCATAAAAAAGGGGGGGGGTTTGGGTTTCAGCAAAAACCCAAAAACCCAGAGAAAATTGAAATTTTTAAATTTTTAAATAAAACGGGTTTTAAGTAAAAATTTTTCCCCCCCCTTTAGTTTTTTTGTTTATTATTACAGTAATACTCCAAAAGGGGGCATCTTTTGGGATGAGGGAAAATTTGATTTTTTGGTTTGATTTTCTAAATTTTGCACTGCTAAGCACGGAAAAACCCCCCCCGGAAACTTCTGAAATTTTAATTTGATAAAAATTTTTTTTTTGGGTGTCCCCCAGAAAAAACCAGTATAAACGAAATAAACTTTATTTTTAAATCTTTTTTGGGTGAGGAATTTTAACCAACTTTTTTTCCCCAACAATTTTGGGGAATTTCCACTAAAAAAACTTTGAGTTTTGTTTTAAATTTCATTGAGTTTTGTTTTAAAAATTTTAAGCGAGGGGAATTTTAAAAATTGTGGATTCCAAAAAATAAATTTTTTAAAGGGGTTTTTTTGGTTTTTTACAAAAATTTTAAAATTTTTTACGGCCAAAAAAATTTTTTTAAACGCGGGTTAATTTCATTCCCTTGTTTGGAACGTCCTACATCGACAAAATTTTTTTCCCGGTCTCCTCTGTATTTGGATACCCAAAGATTTTGTAATCTTTTTTCGGGGTTCATAAAAATTTTAACCCAAAAATTTAAATCACCGGGTTTTTTAAAAAAATTTTTCTGACCTACCAAATCTTGTACTTACAATTGGATTGTTTAAAAGTCATAAATTTTATCGGCCCGCTTTTAAATTTCGAAAAAAGGTACATCGGGCATTTTTTCATCACCTTTTTTTAACCCGCCCTTTCTTTGTCAGGGAAAATGCCATTTCCATCGGTTTTTCACTGGAAATTTTTAGAAAAAATTTTTGATTTCATTTTTGAGCTGTCAAAGTTGATTTTTGGAAAAACCCCCCTTAAAAACCCTTTTTTGTGGAAAAACCCCTGTTAGGCCCAAAATTTTTTTTTAGTAACTCTTTTTTACTGCTTAGATAAAAAAATCAAAACTAGTTTAATTTTTAAATAAAAAAAGGGCAAATTTCGTCGATTTTAAACTTTGATAGAGAGAAGCGGGTTGGAAAACCACAAACTAACAAAGAACTTCCGGTTTGTCTTTTCTTTTTTTGGGGGCGAAGGGAATGGGAAAAAAACCAAAATTTTTTATGAACTTGCTTTTTGGGTGATAATTTTAAAAAGGGTTTGGTCAATATTTAACAAAAATTCCACACAAGATAAGTATGGTTAAAAGCGATTAAATGACAAATTTCGTGATGCCCTTAAAGCTGGTGAAGTTTTTTTTTAAAAAATTTAGGAGCCAGAAGACTTATTCCAGTTAATCAACTTGTTTAAAAGAACTTAAAAAATTTTTTGGTTTTTTGCGTTATTCCGCTAAATAACATGGAGTTAAAAAAAAAAGATCGTATTTCCATGCCCACGAAAAACAAACGTGAAATTTCCCGTTTATTGGGTCCAAGGTTTTTTTATAATATTGACGATTTATTGGGCCCGAAATCCGGTGTTTTTTATTTTTTCCCGGGGACGGGGAAAAATTTTGATTTTGAAATTTTGCAAGCGAACAATCGGTGACGGGGGAACAAATGATAATTTTTATTGAACTTTACCATAATGTACAAAAGATAAATACAACTTTTTCTTATTTGAAAACTTCCAAATAAAACCCAACAAAAATTTTTTCCGCTGTTGTTTGAAACTTATTTAAACAGAAAGGGGTTTTTCAATTTTTAAAAAAATTATAAAAATTTAAAAAGGGGCAAACGAGAAAGATACGGGACAACATAGAAATCAAAAAAAAACCCCTAAATTCTCAAAAACCCGCTTAAGAAAAAAAAGTAAAACAAGCCGATTTTGGCAAGAAAACCGCCACAAAAAAGCAACGCTCCAAATTTTCAACCCGGGTTTTAAGAAGAACTAATTGGGAAAACCCCTTTGAAACTAAACCCTGCCCGAGAAGAACTTAAACAACGGCGGGAAAAAAGGGGTTTGGGTTTGGGAAAATTGTTAAAGAAAAAAAGGGAAAAGGCTGTCCCAAAACTTGTTACTGGGAATCGGAAGAAAAAAAAAAAACCCCAATTGAGGCTTTTTTACAGAAAATATGCTGTTTCCTTTGCGGCTAGACAAGTGAAAACAGTCGTTATAAAACAATCCGCGGAACCCTTGAGCAAGATTACCCGATTAAAAACCCGAAAGGAAAAACCCCAAAAAATTTAACAAGTTTTTTCAGGAGATTAAAAGATATAAAGAGGAGCAGAAAAAGGGTTGGGGAAAACGGAAAGTTTATGGAATTTAGAAAACAAAATTTTTTTTTAAAAAAAAGAGCAAATGATGAAAAAAAAAGGGAAAAGGAATATAAAGATTTAAAAAAAGGAATGAAAAAAAATTTTGGGGTATTGATGTTAAAAGAAGGGACTGATGTAGAAAAATCAAACAAACCTCGAAGATTAGATCAAAATTTTTTAAAGACGGAGCTGTTTCTAAAGATAAAAATTAAAACTGGTTCCCGAAAATTGTAATTTGATTTCACTTTATAGAAAAGAAGGGAAAAACCCGGGGGGGGGGGGGGGGGGGGGGGGGGGGGGGGGGGGGGGGGGGGGGGGGGTTATTACCTCATTTTAAAAAAAAACAGAAAGAAAATAGTAATTAAAAACCCTTTTGGGAAAAGGGGTGGATTTTTTTAAAAGGGAAAAATTTTTATTTTGATAAAATCGGAAAAAAAAGAAAGAAAAATAAGAACAGGAATTGGGGAAAAACTTTTACATAAAATACTGAAAGGTTTGGTTTATTAATGTTACTAAATCTAAAAGGGAAAGCTGGGTTTGTTGGGTTTTAACTTGATAATAAAATTCATTGACATATTTGATCTTTTTAAGATCGAGGAATTACTAACATCTAGGAAATGAAATTTTTCCCCCGGCGACTTAATGGGGTTTGTTAATTTTTTTAAATGTATAAAATTTAAAAGGAAAAGCAAACAACTTTATTACTAAACTTTTGTGGTCTGCGATAGATAGCGAAAAATTTTTCGGGAAAATTATTTTCCCACCAATCCAACTAGTTTCCTTCAAAACAATAAAAATTTGGGTTTTTAATTTCTTTTAAATTGCGGAATGTTTTCCCAAACGTAAAAAATTTGATTTTAACAAATGAAAGGGAAATTTTACTAGTTTACAACATCCCCAATTTCTAAAACAAAAAAATTCCGCAAGGAGTTAAATAATAAAAAAAAAAAAAAACTGATTTAAACAAGAAAAACAAAGTTTTCAGCAAAAAAGCTGACGGTGTGGAATATTTTAAATTGGCAGCAAATTTAAAAACCATTGCGAATTTGGAAAAACTAAAAAAAATTTTATTTGAAAATTCAGTCTTAACAAGAGAAAAAATTTTTGCACAACTTTTGGGAAATTTTACGAAAAACTTACACGCACTTGATAAACCTTTTAAACTTTTTGACATTGAACTCCCAAAAAATTAAAGAATTTAAATTAAACAATTTTAAATTGCTTTTATTGTTCGGGCTTTTTAACATAAAAAGGAGAAAAAAGGTAAAAAGGTTTTTACTTTTTCCCCAACCCTGAAGTTTCCGCCAGGTTCCTCAAAAAATTTAAACCACGAAATTTTATATTTTATCCTTTAAATTTTTTAAGATCAAATTTTCAAGTAAAATAATGCATTTAGATCAATCAGGAAAACAGTTACATTTTTAAAATTTAAAAGGGTTGTAACTTTTTTTAAAAATCTAACGGCAAAAGAAAAAAATTATGCAACTTTCAAATTAATAAACAAAGAAAAAAAGTTTTTCAAAAAAAAATTTGGGGGGTTTTTTTTGGGAAATTTATTTTTACTAAAGGAAAATTAAAAATTTTCCCCGGGTATTTCAGGGTAAATTTTGCACCAATTGCTATTGACGCGGGTTTTAAAAGCTTTTGCAACTGGGGCTGCATCGCCGCTGGGACTCGGGGGAAAAAAAATTTGGGGAAAAAAAAAAGGGTCCACCGACTGTTTTTTAAATAAAAAAAGCAAACTCGGGGAAATTTCGTCCAACAAAAAAAACTAAAAAAGCTATTTTAAAAAACAACAACAAAAATTTATTATCCCCAAAAGGGCGAGGGGAACAACAAAATTTTAATATCTAAATTTAACAGTCCCCCGCAAAAAAAATTTTTTTTAAAAATTCTAATAAAAAAAAAGGTCTTTTAAAAATTATCTCGATTTTCCAGAAATTTTTTGACACGACAACGAGGTGACAGAATTCGAGTTTTTTGGCATCGGTGAAAACTCTAACGAACCAAAAAAGAGGTATTAAAATTTCTTTAACCCCAAAGAGAAAAAGTATTCAAATCCACTTTAAGGGAATGTTAGAATTCGGGCGTTATGACATTTCCCCCAAATCCCCCTTGCTGCAATTCCCTTTGGGAAAGCAGAAGTAGTTTAAAAAATTAAGGCTGGGTTTATCAAAAGTCTAGATATCAACGGGCCCAAAATCAAATATAGAAATATTTAAATTAAACTACAAGTTTAAGTACAATTTTAAATTTTAATTTTTTTTTTCCAAAGATTTTCTCAAGTTAAATGCAATTTAAAAGATGGGGTTTTTAAATTTTTACTGGGGGGGTTTTTAGCGGGACCCAACCAAATTTTTAAAGAAGGCGCTATAGAACATGGGCTGATGCTAAAGCAAATGCGGGAATTGGGGAAAAATTTTCTCATTTTTTTAATGCAGACGCGTAGGTTTTTGTCGCCCCCGGTGCAGCTGCTAAGGCATACCCCTTAAAGTTTCTTTTCAGAGTTTTTAAATTTTCAAAATAAAACCCCCCAAATTGCGAGGGCAAAGGGTTTTAAATCGTGTTAAATTTACTTCTTAACCCCGGGGGCTTTTGGGAAATCCACGTTTTTAACGTTTTTTTTGCTAGGCGGGATCACGTAAACTAAAAAAGATCCCTTCCCAAAAGTTGATTTTGGGCTTTTGGGTCGGGGAACAAATAAGAAATCCGGGGATTTAAAAAAAATTCTTATTTTTGATCGACAGCCAAAACGTTTGCTTTTTTAAATTTCTGGGGGGGTTTGATGTCCCTTTTTTCTTTAAAACCAAATTTGTTTTGTGGATCCCGTAAAACCCCAAAAATTCATTTAAATTTTCAGAAATAAATAGTACCCTTGATAAACATAAAAAACTTTTTTTAAATTTTTAAAGCAGCAAAAGAAATATCGCCAGGGGTTCCCAAAATATACTGACAAACGGGGAGGGTCAAAACAAACATCAAGGAAAAATTCCCCGAGAAATTTTTTTTGTCGAATTTCAACAGAAAGGGCCCGACAAAAACCCAAAAAAAAAAAATTTTAAAAATTATTGACTTTGGGATGTCAACGAATTTCGTTTTTTAAAATTCAAAGCAAAAATCCAAAACCGGCAAACGAGTGCAATTTTGCTGTTTACGTTAAAAAAATTTTTTCCGCCCGTACATTTTAACCGCTTAAAGGCAATAAAAAAAATACAAAAATTTTTAAAAAGGGAAACCCTCAAATTTTCCAGAGGGAATTTCTTTACCCTTTATCCAAATTTTCTTTTTGATTTTTGAAAAACAAAACGGCAAATTGTAGACACACAGGGGAAAATTTTGAAAATTGCCTGGAACTTTGGGGGGTTCCCCGTAGCGAGGGTGGACAAATACCCCTTAGTGTTTAGTGATAGTTTAAACCACTTAGATTCTTTTGGGGGAAAAAATTTGACAGTTAAAGTTTAATCTGCAGTTGTTTTTAAAATGCCCAAATATATTGAAAAAGAAGTTTTTTTGACTAAAAGGTCGGGTTTAAAAAAATTTAGAAACGCTATTGAAAAGCGAAAACCCGGAAACAAAAAAAAATCAATCCTTTTTTTCGGGAGGGGTGTTTTAACAAATTTAAATGCAAAAAAAAATAAATTAAAAAAGAAGATCGAAAAAAATTTTTTTTTTTTAAATTTTAAGTGAACACAAATGCCCGCGTGGAAAAAAAGAAGGGGGTTTTTTTGGTTTCCAAATTACGAAATTAATAGTACAATAAAACCTAAAATTTTTACCATTTTGGGGAACATTGGGAAACTACGCAGCTTCGGAGCAATATTTTGGCGAAACGAAGAAAGCAGCCCGGGGGAATGGTTCATTCGGGGAAGGGAAAAAAAAATTTTAAAATTTTAGGGAAATGTTTTTAAAAAATGCCAAAACCAAAAAAAAAAAAGCCAACAAAAAAAAAAAAAACAACACAAAAATAATCGCCCCCAAAAACCAAAAAATCCCCAAATGCAAAACCCAATTCAAACAAAAAAGGGGGAAAAAATTTCCAACGTCCACGTTGGGGGAACTAGGGGGAAAGGGTCTGTTTCCCAAATCTTTAAAAAAATTCGGACGTGGTCTAACTTTTTAAACCAGGAATCGACCACCCCGTTGAGAAAATTTTGATATCTTTGATAATTAAAAAAGCAGTTCCGGGATTTCATGGAGTATATTCAAAAATAATGAACTCGCATCAATAAATCCCCAAATAAAGCGTAAGTTCGGTGTTTTTAAATATACAATTTTTTCAATGGGGGATCCGGCCGCATTGGGTGGCATTTTTTAATAAAAAAATTTTCCGACTCTTTTGGGGATTTCCCTCCATGAGATTTTAATAAAAATGTAAAAGGAAAAAAAAATTTTTAAACAGATATTTTAAATTATCAAATCAACCCAAACCTGGGGAAAACTTTGTTGTGGATATTTTGTTTAGGGGTTTACCCCAACGGGATGAGCAAATTTTAATTTTTTTAAAAAATTTTTTTTACAGTTTGAAAAACCATTCTTACCATGCTAATAAAGAGATCGCAATTTTTTTTAACAAACAAAAAATTTATAATAAGGGTAACATACGTCTCAAGGAAGAAAAAAACAGAAAAAATTTTTAATAAACAGAAAAAAAAAAAAACAAAAATCAACAGGATAAATTAAAAATTTTTTGGGGCAGTCTGGGGAAAAAAAAGAAAAAATATGTTTTAAAATTAAGGGGCCCCCGGGGCAGAAACCTCAGGATGTCTCTGGGTTTGGGTTTAAACCTGAAATTTTTTAGTCGACGATTTAAAAATTTATAGAATGATATGCAACGTGATTCTGACAGAGATTTTAGTTTTCAGCAAAAAAAAAAGGGTCGCTTTACTGCCATTTTTGTAACAACGAAAAATTTAATAGGGTCAGGTTAGATATCCCCAAAACATTTTTGGGAAAAAATTCCCAAAAACCAAAAGGGGGGTTTGGACTTTGCCGGTTTAATGGGTTCCCGGCCTTACAATCCGTTTAATCAAAAACTAGAGAAAACGAAAATCCATTGCCAGGTCAAAAAGCCTTATAAAAATTGGTTTCCCAAAACCCGATGCTTTCATGATATCTTTTATCGTGTTTTTTTAAAACTCAAAGAAGATTTGATAAAGTAATGTTAGACGAATTAGTGTAGGGATAACAAATTACGAAAACCTTTTTGATAGAAGATTTTTTTCGGGAAGGGAAAGGAAAAATATAAACTGGGTTCAAAAAAAAAGTTTCAAATTAATTTTTCAGTCGAGGCCCCAGCCCTAAAAAAAAAACTTTTCCACGACGTAAATTTGCGCTAAGGGTTTGGAGATGAAAATTTGGGCAATAAAATTTGGGGGATGTATCCCAATTTAGCCCTTTTAAGGGTTGCGCGGATGGTGCAAAAAAAAAGGATTTTTTTAAGTTATAGATTTTTTTAAGCAAAAAGGCTTTCAGGTACTGTTTCGGTTTAAGGATACTTCAATGATGAGCGCTAAAAAAAAAATAAAAATTTAGCCCGGAAAAGAACCAAAAAAAAATTGGAAGATCCGGAGCCGAGTTCTTTAAAAAAAAGGTTTGAATAGTTTCTAGAACAAAAAAAATAAAAAGGTAGGGTTTTGGGAAACGAAGAAAAAGCTTTGGTTGTTTGGGGTTTTTAATCGCACCAAAACGAGAAATTACACAAAAAAAATTTGCGCTAAAAACCCCAAACGGGTTTTTGGATGACCTTTCCAAATCGTGGGTTTGAATATAAAAACCACGAAACATCAAAAACCACCCAAATTTGGACCCTATAAAAGCAAAAAAAATCCATTTTTAAGCAAATGAAAAAAAATTTCCCGCAGAATAAATTTTTGGGTTGGGGGTAAAAAAAGAAAAAAAATTTCTTTGATAAAAAAGGGTTTTTGAAAAAGGTTTTAACTCCAAATTTGGAGCGAAAAAAGGTATTTTATTTAAAATAAGGTACTTTTCACAAAAACTGTAACTACTTTTTTAAAAGATCTCCGGGGGGAACCTTTTCGTATGTATTTTTAAAAAAGAACTACAAAAATGAGTGGGATTTTTTTTATCGGGGGGGGGGGGGGGAAAAAAGGGTGTTTAAAAAAAAAAGGAAATAAAATTTTAAAAGTAAAATGGCGGGGTTTAAAGCGAAAATTTTTAAACCGTTGGGAAAATCCCAATTAAGCAAATTGGTTTAAAATTGTTAAAAATTTTTTAATACTTTTTTTTGCCCTTTTTAACTTTTTACGGGTTTAAACTTAACGATAAAAGATACGCAAACAATCGCGGGGAACCTCTTTTTTTAAAATCTTGAAAAATTAAAATTGGGAATTTGATATTTTTCTGGGGGCCCCGGAAATTCGATGTTAAGAAAGGTTTGTTAGCTCCCAAAACATTTGGGTTGTTCGGCAACGGAAAAATTTAAAATTTTTAAATTTTTTTTTTGAATTTTGTTTTAATTTGCATTTTATCGTTTAGTTTTTGGGTTTACCCTTTGGGGCTGTAATTTGTTTGTCAAACAGGGGCCCTATTTCACCATCATATCAATTCGCGGGTTTTAAAAAATTTATAATCTTCATTAAACCCAAAAAGATTTGTCTAGAAATTTTTTGGAAAATGTGACCCCCGTCACTGAGCCCTTTTTCGGGGCGATTTTTGTAGCTAGTATTTGTTTTTTAGAGTTAACGGTCTTTTCCCATCGTCCAAAATATAATAAAATTTTATTTTTAAATTTTGGGTTAAAAGGGAGGGACTGATGAGTTTAAAATTCACCAAAAATTTAAATTATTTTTAAATTACAATAACTAGCCGAAGCGGTAAAAAGTTTGTTGGGTTTAATTTTTTGGGACTTTAAGTAATGCAAGGGGGTTTTCTCAAAAAAATATTGCTAACAGAAGCAAAAAATTTTTAAAATTTTAAAGAAATTTGCAGAACGACGTTTAAAATTTTAATCCATGAACTTTGAAATTTGTCATAAATTGTTTGGGCAAAAACCCGAGCTATCAAATAATACCCAAAACCAATAAAAAGAAATCGTTTTCTCTTGAAAAGGGGATTTCAAAACTCCTTCACTAAATTTTTTACGCCCGGGAAATTTTAAATCTTAAAAGGGCTTTGCCGCAGCGGTAATCGTTTGAATTCGATTTCCTCATCCTTTCAAGTTTTTGGAAAAACAGGTTTGCGGGACAATCTAAAATTAATACCCCCACCTGGGCCCCTTTATTTAAACATTTTCCTGCTGGGCCCACTAGCCCCTTATTTTCAATCGATTATCGGGTTTTTACGTTAAAAATTGATTAAAAAACCGGGGACCCATTGGGTACTTCCAAAAACCCCCCGTAAAAAAACTAAACCAAGAAAAGGGAAACTTGATTTGTGGGTTCCCTAAAGTTACCCTGTAAATCCCATTTTGGCTAACAGTACAAGAACATTTTTTTTTTTCCTTTTTCCCAATAATACCGCGATCTTTTCCTCTTTTAAAAATTTCAAAGACAGGATGGGGCTGAAACATCACAAAGGAAAATTTTCAATGTTGTCATCAATGATTTTTATCGTTTGTGATATACACGCTGCCCCTCTAAAAATTACACCCCAAAAAAACGTGTAATAAAACTTTTCAAAAACTTTGAATCCTCTCGGCTTTTATCTCCCTTTTAAACACTAACATAAAAACCCGCTGATTTAAATTTTGCCAAAAAGATTTTTCTAGTTTGATGTTAATAACTGCCCTAAATTATTTTCCCACGTAAAAATTGAATTTTGGGGAACAGGAAAAACCCTCTTGCCCCACGTGCGTTTGTATTTTTTACGCTATTTTTTAAAGGTGTTTTTTGGGTTTACCCTAATTAAATTTTTAGCCATGCCATGTGAGAAAAATTTAAATACTTTGGGTAAATTTTTATATGCTTCGGCTCACATGGGGTTTGTAGATTTGCCATTATTTTAAATTGGGTTATTTTTTTCTTTTTTTGTTTTTTGGGGCGCTTTGCCGGGTGTGAGGTAAATTATAAATTTAAAGACTTTCATTAAGATAATAATGTTAATATTGCTTTTATAGCTAAAAAGAATCCTTTTGGGAAACCCGAAAAAAATACCCGCCTGCTTTTGCAGGTTTGATTTTAGTTTTTATTTGATAATAAAATTGGGTTTTAGAAAAATTTTTAAAAGCAGAAAATCTTTACCCCCCTATCAAAACAACTGAAAAACGTGGTTTGGAAAAACCCCAAAAGGGATAAAATTATTTGTCAATAACATGTTTTTTTTTTCAAAGTTGGGTTAAAACGGAAAAATTAACTAAAAGGGAAAATTTGCGGCCCCTTTAATAAAAACGCAAAATCAAGGGGGTTTTTGCTTGGGGACTGATTGAAAACAAAACTGTGAAAAACCAAAAATCGGTAAAACAAAAGGGGAAAATTTAAACTCGGTTTGGGGTTTGGAAAATTTTAAAAATGTTCAAAGAATATTGTTTCAACATGAAATAAAACGCATTACGAGGTAGTTCATACATCGACCTGCCACCAAAAATAAAAAGTAAAAGATGTATAAACATCAAAAAAGTAGATAACAAGTGTTTCCAATGGGCTGTTTTTTTCCACGCTATTTCCAGCAGAAAAACATGCTGATCGCGTTGAAAATATATCAGTCACGTGTCTAGATTAAATTTTAAAGATATTAACTTTCCTGTGGCAGAAAATCAAACACCAAAATTTGAAAAGCAAAATAATGTTTCAATTAACGTTTTCGGACTAGATGAAAAAGAGGATGTATACCCGAGATATATTTCAGAAAAACTTCAAAATCGACTATAAATTTACTGTTTTACAAAAATCATTACGTTTGGATTAAAAACTTTAACGGACTAGTTGGTAAACAGTACAATAAAAATAGGAACAAAAAATTCTTTTGTTACCGCTGCTTGCATGGTTGTGCAAACAATGAAACATTACAAAACCATTTGCAGTACTGTAATGATGTGCAAAAAAAACAATGCCATCTAAAAAAGATAGTGTGTTACAGTTTGTCCATCAAAATCACAAACTAAAAATTCCTTTCGTTATATACGCTGATTTTGGGTTGTTTACTTTAACCTGTACTTGGCGTAGAAAATAATCCTAAACAATCGAGTACAAGAAAAGTTCAAAATCATGTTCCGTGTGGAGTAGCGTATAAGGCAGTTTGTTGTACTGATTCTAGATTATCTAAACCAATTAAATTATATCGTGGTAAAAATCCAGCTATCTATCTTCTCAAGCAGTTGATTATTGAAGTTGATAATATTACTTATCGTTTGAAAAAAGTAACGCCAATGTTAAAATTAACACCTCAACAAGAATCCGATCACGAGCAAGCAGAAATTTGTCATATTTGTGAAAAAACTTTTGATACTGACAACAAAAAAGTACATGACCATTGTCATTTGACTGGACAGTATCGTGGAGCGGCTCATAATCAGTGTAATTTAAAATTTCATGCTCCAGATTTTATTCCGGTTATTCTTCCCAATTTTCGAGGATATGATATCCATATTATAGTAGAAGCTTTTGGTGATCCTGATATAAAATCTCGTCTAAAACTCGATAACGTCATCAAATGCATCCCAAATAATTTTGAAAAGTACATGTCAGTTACGCTAGGAAAATTGCGTTTTATTGACAGCCTGTAGTTTATGGCAGCCTTGTTAGATGAGCTAGTAAAAGGTTGTAGTAAATTTGATAACCTAAGAGACTGTTTTGGAGATAAATTTAATCTACTAGCTAAAAAAAGGAGTTTTTCCATACGAATACCCCGACGACTGGAGTAAATTTGATGAAACATCTTTACCTGGCAAAGATAAATTTTACTCACAACTTAAAAATGAAAATATAACTGATGATGAGTACAGGTATGCACAAGATATCTGGTAAGAGTTTGATTGTGAGACTTTTGGTGATTATCATGATTTGTATTTGAAAACTGAAGTGTTATTATTAGCAGATGTTTTTGAAAGTTTTCGAAAAGTGAGTTATAATAGTTACGGACTAGATCCATGCTGGTATTATTCTGCCACTGGACTGTCATGGGATGCTCTCCTAAAGTTTAATAAGGTAAGGTTGGAATTACTGACTGATGTTGATATGTTCAATTTTATTGAAAAAGGTATCCGAGGCGGTATTAGCGTGATAACAAAAAAGTATGCTGAAGCAAACAACAAATATTTGAAACAGTATAACCCTGACCTTCCTTCCAAGTATATAGTTTATCTAGATTGTAGTAACTTGTACGAGTATTCGATGGCAGAACCAATGCCTCTTGGTGGATTTCATTGGATCACGGCTGATCGATTTCTATCGGAGACAGAAAAAAAGATACCCGAAGATGTTTCCTATTTCGTTGAAGTTGATTTTGATTATCCAAATTCGCTACACAAATTACATAACGATTACCCTTTCTGTGCGGAATCGATGGTCATAGATTATAGTTTGTTATCAAAACAACAACAAGCGTTAGCATCACCAAGGCAACATTCCATGGTCAAGAAACTAGTACCAAATTTACTTGATAAGAAAAATTACGTTTTGCATTACAAAGTTTTAAAACAAGCAGTCGATGCTGGTCTTGTGTTGAGAAAAGTTCATCGTGTACTAAAATTTAATCAGTCGCCGTGGATGATAGGTTATATTAACTCAAATACTTCACGAAGGGCTGCAGCGAAAACAGAGTTTGAAAAAAACTTCTTTAAACTGATGAACAATTCCGTTTTTGCTAAGACGATGGAGAATAGTAGGAAACGTGTAAATATTGAAATAGTTAATGATGTCAATCGCAGAAACAAACTTGTGTCAGACGATGATTTTGTGAGCATGAAACTATTTAATGAAAATCTTGTTGCGATACAAAGAAGAAAAGCAAATCTAAAACTAAACAAGCCGATCTATGTTGGAGCTGCAGTGTTAGATTTATCAAAGTGGCTGATGTACGATTTTCATTACAATTTTGTTAAAATTCAGTGGCCGGCCAGTAGATTATTGTTTACTGTTACCGATTCGCTCGTATATGAAATTGAATGTGAGGACGTCTATCAGGACATGTACAATAATCGACATCTGTTTGATCTTTCCGATTGTCCACGTGACAGTAAATTTCATGACGACACAAATAAAAAGGTTATTGGTAAGTTTAAAAATGAAATGAACTCAAGCTCTATCAAATACTTTATCGGATTACGTAGTAAAATGTATGCCGTATTATTGGACAATAATAAAATAACGAAAAAAGCAAAAGGTCTGCCTCGTGATTTTGTTAAAAAGTTTATGAAATTTGATGACTACAGGTATGCGCTTGATGGCGGTGTTAGTTTTATGAGAGCTATGGCAATTCGAACTATTCGTCATAAACTCGAAACAGATGTCATTATCAAACGTGGATTGTATAATTTTGATGACAAACGTTATTGCGAAAATGTGGTAGATACATTTGCCCTTGGGTATTGTCATGATGATAGATCTATACTCGACATTATCTTTTCCAACTGAAATTGTATCTAAACTTATAAAATAATGTTTGAAAAGTTGACAATGACAAATAGCTACAATAGTAACATCAAATATCTATTGATGGACGGTAAACAATTGACAGTTGAATTTAACAATGAAACATCAGGTATATGTTTAAATAGAACATGTGACAAATTAAAACTTTCGCTCATCAGATCTGATAATAGCGTGTATTTCAATTATATCGAACAATTGTATCAAAAGTTGCTAGCGGAATTTAAAAACTTTCACAGCCCCATTAACCAACAAAAATATACTAAACTCACAATTGATCTAGATCGGTCAAAGGTGTATTTTATCGACAAAAATATCCTCTGAACAAACTAGAAATGAAAGATTTGTTTGAGTCCCATCGCTGTGTGAGCGTTAAAGTAAAATTTAGTATCTATAGTCGTGATAGTGAAGTATTTTTAATATCAACAGTTGAAATATTAATCATTGGTAATGAGATATAAAATAATATCATTTTCATTCTAATGCTAGTTTAATTTCCGCCTTGTTAACTGAAACGTTCTAATGTACAGTTTAATTTTCATCCTGTTATCTGATAAAAAATTTGTGGTAAAACCTATTTGCCGTCTTTAGAATAATCATATTCCACACATACGCTGTTCTAACAAATTCGTCACTTCTGTTGACAGAGCTTATCGCATTCCAACAGCTGTTGTTTTGTCTGGTTAAAAAATATATGTCTACATAGTAGTAGTATAGGAAAATGAGGGTTGTGGCGGGGGTGGGGGAGGAGGTGTGGGAAAGGGTGGGGTGGGCCAAGACCCTCATTTTCCTATACTACTAATGATGGTAAAAAAATGTAATTTTGTGTGAAATGCTTTATTAACCAATTTTATGTAGAAATTCAATTCATTTAATACTCATCCTAACTGTTTCACCCATACCTATTTCTTCTCAAAGTGAAGAGTCACAAAGTCCCTTATACAATTGGTTCTCTTGTCAAACAAATACAATTATTCTGACCTAAATTGATTCGGTATATACGTATATAGCATTGCTTACGTCAGTATTATTGTAGATATGATCCACTGATAACACACCTCCAAAACACGCAGCGTTAGATTAGTCCTCTCTTGTGACTTACAAAGCGATGGCCTTTACACTCTTTTAATTTCTATTTTTGTCACGTACGAGCTTTGTAAACAAGCACTACTTTGGAAGCAAACTGTTACTTATTTCATTCACTTGCTTTAGTCTTCTTCTGTTCATTTATTTATTTATGTATTTTTTATTTATTCATTTATTAATTTATTAAGTTATTTATTTTCAACTCGTACTACAATTAAAAGTAATGGTTCGGCGCATATCGTAGTTTGACTTGAATGTCAATGATATTGGACAATAAACGTTTAAGGAAACATTACAATAAAATCTTGCTGGAGATCCACTCTCCATATTGTAATCTCTTTGTGGCATGTTACAAAAGTATATGTTTTTGACAATTTTCTATCGAAGCATATCCTATTGTGTGGTGGATACTAATTTTTCAAGAGTCACAATTCGTTTTTACTATAATCCATTTAGTTCTTAGGAACAAATACAACCTACAACCCTGAATGATTGTTACTGATTGATTCTGTGTGTTACAAAGGATTCATGCCTATTTAATTTATGTGTGCTTAATGTTATATAGTAATGGAGTGAATAGCTATCTGTGCTTCAACGGTTGAAAAAGTCTGCTTTCATATTAATCACCTTTCATATCGTCTGCTTTCATGTTACTGAACCTTCAAATAGTCTTTGACATATTACTAACCATTCAAAAAGCTTGCGTTTATAGTGATCTTTGCGCAAAGAGCAATTAAATGGCCTGGCATACAATGTTTTCGACGTTACCATTTTGCATCCGTCATAATTAAAATATAAATTCTGTATTTTCTTCGCAAATAATTATTATTACCTCTCTTATCGCTTTTGGTACCACTCAGTGCCATTAACAGCAATATAAAGCAAATTCCTGTCTTCATCCTTGTTTTTATTTATTGTATGATCTGAAAAAAAATTAAATCTACATTAGGCTGTTGATATATATATATATATATATATATATATATATATATATATATATATATATATATATATATATATATATATATATATATATATATATATATATATATATATATATATATATATATATATATATATATATAATGAAATTAACATGGCTTTTAAAGTACTGGCATAAAGAAGTTTATATACTAATACTATTGATAATTCAAATTGTGATCCACCCATAGCTCAATAATACGAATATATAAACATTCTTAAAAGTGTATGCTCTTGTTTCTAGGCCTATAGATCTATGATGAATTTTTACTCATAAGTCATTATTGACGAATTAAAATAAATGATTATGGTTTAGATAATCCCTTTTCCTCAGAGAATTTAAATTTGTACACAGTTTTATTGCAATTATTTTTGTTTTCCGCTCTCCTTCACCTTTCAAGCAAAAGGGTAACATTCGCTGAAATCTTTTCGCTTGTATCTTACACCATTTCATATTGTTCAAACAATCGGTTATTCTTAAGAACTAAGACGAAAAATTTACAATGGATTCCCACCCTTCCACGCTTCTCTCTCTCTCTCTCTCTCTCTCTCTCTCTCTCTCTCTCTCTCTCTCTCTCTCTCTCTCTCTCTCTCTCTCTCTCTCTCTCTCTCTCTCTCTCTCTCTCTCTCTCCAATCGTGCAAAAATACGGGCGCAAAAACAAGGAAAAAGTCGAGCGTGATAGATTTTGTTATGAGTTCAATAGTGACAGTAAATCAGTAAATGTTAAGTCAAACAGAGAGAGAGAGAGAGAGAGAGAGAGAGAGAGAGAGAGAGAGAGAGAGAGAGAGAGAGAGAGAGAGAGAGAGAGAGAGAGAGAGAGAGAGAGAGAGAGAGAGAGAGAGAGTTTTGGGTAGGTAGTAATGTTTATTTTCAAACAGAATAACTACTTAGATACTGTACATATTTAATTACCTCTTCTTGACTCGTCGTTTTGCTTAGTATTTATGCCACTCTTATGCCGAGCCCGATACATGAATGGCTCAGCGTTCATTGTTTGTAGTTTTCTGCTTTCTTCATTAAAACCATATTTCATGTTTAAATCATATGTGTGTTTTCTACTGATCTGATCAATGTGAATACATTAGAAATTCGAAACAGAATACATCAAACTTACATATAGCCAAAGGTGATTTTCAATAGCCAAAAAAGCCACTGAACTAAATGATGTAGCGGACACTTTCGACAAGGCTCAGCAAGCCGCGTTTCCTTTTAATGAAACATGTATACATCTCGTGGTGTATCATTGATACAGCGTACACATAGTCGCACACACTCACACGCGCGTTCGTGAGTGTGTGTGTGTGTGTTTATATGTGTGTCTTCATACAGGTATGCATGTTGTGACCGTTTGATATTTCATCTCAAACATTTAGTTCTTTTGGCTCCAAAAGTCACTCTCACAGAAAATTTCGAGTTTGAGGACATTGTTAAATTTCTGTTTAGAACGACGTCCTTAATTCCATGTACTCGATATGATACAAGTTTTTTGTTATCTCTTCTTTACATTATTAGAACATGACCGATAATTAGTTGTCTCTTATTCTGTCTGATATATTCTCAAAGGTTCACGCGCATGTGTGTATGTGTGTGTGTAACTTACTGTATCCTCAATACTAAATTCTACCTTTTAAAGTGTTTAGTAAACACTGTTTAAAATAAACAAGGATCATTATGTCGACCGTTTTGTGCATTTCTTATGTTAATTGTAATTTGCAGACAAGACAAAATGAAGGTCATTGACATCATGAATTTAGATACCTATGGGATAATTCTCATATAGCTATCCTCGCTGAAAGGAAGCATACCTAGGTCAGTTACAAGCGGTAATATAATCCATTAAAGCAAAACAGTCACTTTTCATTTAAATGCGTTATTAGATATAAAAGAGGGTCAAAGCAACGTAAATGTAATGTTTCTTTGATGCTGAAATTAACGGACCTTTTGTCATTTAAAAAACTATTTTGCACGAGTAGTGACATATCCTAAAGTATGTGTTTTTGAATGGTATGCTTCCAAGCAAAACTGTCATTGTGACACATGCTTATCAGTTCATGCAGAAATATTACTTTCCTCGAATTATTTTTCTTTCCTAATGTTTGTCCTAAATAATCTTTCTCTTAAGTAGACGGTCCCGATGTTATATGCGTATATTGTAGTCACTTTATCACAGTCCACGAGTGTTGTACGAGTACGTAACACTTAGAAGCATAACTCAAACATCCAGCTGACCGAGAGTTTTCACTGTATCATGTTCAGATAAATATGATCTAAAATAGAGAACCCCAGCTCTGCAGATTCTAAGGAGCTCTTCATTGCTTTATAATGATTAAACGAAATTTGGAAGCCAGAACGTTAACGACAGTCACTTCAATGTATTTCTGAAATAATTAATCTATTCATATTGTCATATCCCGATTAATTAAAACTTAGAGGGAACAAAAATTACTTCAATTCATGGCATAAAAGTATTATTGTTACCTTACCACCAATAGATATATGAGCTTGGTTTGGGAGCCTTACAATCACCACCGTTTCTTGTCTTCAGCTAACCAAAATAAAATACCAACGAAACCTATATTTTCAATTACCTTATAATCACTCTCTGTTATCAGTAGACATGATAAGAAACTAGGGTAAGCTAGCTTATCACTTTCAGGTCCTACATGACCCAGTGTCAAACGCAAACAATAATGCAACGAACAAATACAACAAACACACATATAACAGTACGAAGCCTTTTATCTGACAACCTCTTTCTGCTTTGGATTCTTGTTTGTTTTTTTTTTTTTTGCTTGTTGTTTCTATGATGAGTTGTTTTCCTGCTGTGTTGCTATTTACGAAATGTCGAATAAAAATGAGTGCCGCTTGATGCGTGTTTAATCTGATCTTACAAAAAGAAACCAAATCAAATAACCTTTTCATAATCAAAGTTTTAATTTGTCTTCAAACAAGCATAACACAAATTAAACTTGAAATAATGTTGGGGTGAGATACATATCATAGTAGCAGTGCCAACTACTAAACTCAGAAATGATATTTTCCTCAATAAGATGGTGAGATTATCATTGTTTAAAGAAATAAGAAACAATATGTTGGCGGAAGTGGAGATGCATGATAGCAACTACAAACCCTACCACTGTAACAGAAATGATGATACATTACAGGCTGTTCAAAAGAGTTTCAGCTGTTTAGAAGAAAAACTTCATTTCCAGTATGTCATCATGTGGTACAGCTTTTATGAGATCCAGATTAAACAGGCCACATTGAAATTTGTCCAACTGATTCCTTCCAAATAGGTCTGTAATGTCCAAATCCAGCTTCAAAATTGCTTTTTTACCGTTATGAAGCGGTATTTTAACTATACATAGGTCCGTTTCTAGTATCCATTATACTCAACCCTAAGTGCTTTAACTAAAGAAGATGGAGTGGGTGGGTGAAGGATAACTAACTAAATGAAAATAAAGTTCGTTGTGATCTAAATGATACCAAAATGTCAATGATGATCAAAGTTATCATTTCCATTCTTTAGTTCAAAAATGGCGTCATGTCGATATGATGATAATATCTATCTATCTATCTATCTATCTATCTATCTATCTATCTATCTATCTATCTATCTATCTATCTGTCTGTCTGTCTGTCTGTCTGTCTGTCTGTCTGTCTGTCTGTCCGTCCATCCATCCATCCATCCATCCATCCATCCATCCATCCATCCATCCATCCATCCATCTATCTATCTATCTATCTATCTATCTATCTATCTATCTATCTATCTTTGTCCGTTCATCCATCCATCCATCCATCCATCCATCCATCCATCCATCCATCCATCCATCCATCCATCCATCCATTCATCCATCCATCCATCCATCCATCCATCCATCCATCTATCTATCTATCTATCTATCTATCTATCTATCTATCTATCTATCTATCTATCTATCTATCTATCTATCTTTGTCCGTTCATCCATCCATCCATCCATCCATCCATCCATCCATCCATTCATCCATCCATCCATCCATCCATCCATCCATCCATCCATCCATCCATCCATCCATCCATCCATCCATCCATCCATCCATCCATCCATCCATCCATCCATCCATCTTTTTTTAAAGAATCAATGTCTTAATAGGGCAGCTACAAACCAGTTTCTCAACTTTCATAGCTTATGAAATTCTTCGTCGTTGAAAAATAAAACAAATTATAAAACCAAATCAAAATGTTACATAAACGCAGGTAGAAACCAGCACCATTTGGGGTATTTCTGTTCAAGGTGAGTCTTCAATCAAAGAGGCAGATAATAGAAAATAATCAGAAGAAAAGAGCATATTAATAATAATGTGTAAGATGTGTGTCTATTGTATAATTGAGAATGAAAAGCAAATATTAATCAAAATATTCAAAAGTTGAATGATGTAACCAAATGTCTTTCGTACATATAGAGATTAATAAATATATATTGCCGAAGAAAGGCCCATGCATCAATCTGGTTCTATTAATATTTGACCTTATCATTGTTCACTTCGTGGAAAGGGCGTGTAAAGAAACTAACCGGATTCATGTTCACACAACTTAAGTCACAGTTGAAGGTCATAACCAAGGGCAACATAGGCAGATAAAGTTAGAAGATAACAGTATCCTAAATTAAGTTTAACAATCCCTAGTTCCATTTACGTTAACTAAACAATTTTGTGGATGGAGTGGTTGCTTTGTTTTTTACTCCTTCGTAAATATCATGCAATAGATCTTTCCAGTTGTATATATTATGTGACATCATTTGGTCGCACGGTCAGCTATCACCGCAAAAGGCAATGAAACCCACATCTGAAGGGAAGTTAATCAATGCCAAATGCATTACCTGCCTATTATTTTCCCAATAAGCTGTCACTTAATTGTTAAATAGATAGTGTCTTAACATACTCATTTGCATGCTTGCAGAATACATATATAAATATCGTGTGGTTATCTAATACTTTATATACGACTTGAAACAAGGTCTCTAAACGGTTAAAGTCAAGAGCTGGAAGTACAGAAAAGGTAAATACGCAGTCTTGGTATTTTATTTTCCTTATTACATTACATTACTATAGAAATTACAATATTTCTCTTATTTTAAACGCTTCATAAAGACAATTCGCTAGTGAATATATTATTTTTCTTATTACTAAAAGTTAACAACTCAATGTTCTTACGCATGGATGATTTGGGTTGCTGCTGTTGTTGCTGTTGTTATTCGTGTTGGTGGTTTAACGCCATTTCTTAGTACAAGATAGATTATACATGACGGCCAGAATAACTGGAGGTGAAAGAACTGCAAAGCCCATTAAGAACCACTGACCCACAGGAAGCTACTGGCACGTTTTCTTGCATGACCACATGAGAGGTTTATTCCAGAAGTACTTAAGGAGTAGGTTTACACGTTAGCTAATATACATGGGACATATTAAAATAAACTGATATTAAACGTTAATATCATGGCTGACAAAGAGAATGCATTATTGTTCACTACTATCGATTATATTGCTTCAATTCAGTTTGAATTACTTAGGTCATAAGAAGACAATCAGAAGTTTGTCAAAGATAAACGACTTTTACGGCCAAGCAAGCATTTTAAATAATCGTCAATGCCGATGTCATTTTTTAAAGTAAAGTGTTATTGTAATCTGATAAAAACTATGTTTTAAATAACTGGAATGAACTTACATAAAATTACAGAATCAAGACCAATCCACGCTTCACTAATGACTAATTTGTTCATTTGTTTAAAGTAATCTTATCAGTGTAATATAACTGTTATTATCTGATTCATTTTCAACATATAACTGCATCTTTTAAGTGAGTGTAAGTTAAAACATAGTAGCCCTTATTTCAGAAATAATAATAATAATAATAATAATAATAATAATAATAATAATAATAATAATAATAATAATACATTCATTTTTTATTTCTTGTTGAAATAAATAGCAATACACTTTGCTTTGTGTGATCGAACACGCAGGTTTTATCTTGCTCAAAGCTCCAACTTGGAAACTTTCTTAGCAGTGCCTATAAATGTATTAACTATGAACAAATATCGACAAGCGTAAAATGTTGCACTAGTTACAGTTTAGAATTTGGTTACGTGTATTCAAAGCTGCACTCGGCGTTTCTTGCTTGCTATGTCACAAAATTAGTCACAATTTAGAACATTACTTTGATGGCTGGTTAATCAGCTTATATCCATTCCATGGAAAATGCCATCTCTAAATCTTAATTCTTCTTATTGTAAAGTTTAGATAAAATTAAGAAAAAGTTAGGTATGTTTGTAAGCGTGCGTTTGTAGTAGTATTTACTATATTTGGAACGTAATCTGTCGTTGCTTCAAAAACCCGATTGCATCAGATATCGTTGATACTATAAATGGATTAATAGATCCCCTTTATCCAATATCATCCATACAAATGCTCCGATTTGTAGTGTGACCAAAGTTTGGAGCATCACACTGTAGTTGCCTCTGTGATGATGGTCACATAAAATGAAACGAATTTTAATAGAAAGCAGAGTTTTTTTAATGTAGCTTCTTTTCTGAAGCAATCAGTTACGTTTCGCTGACTTGCTGTTTCTAATACATACGGCAATATCGGGGACAAATATCTATATTGGTAATGCAAATATCAAGAACAACCACGCTACGAGAGTTCTGTGCAATTTTTACTGAAAATCGTTTGGTTTTGTTTTTTGCAAAGGTAGGAGGAAAAAACCCCTGACAGATCTAGTGATACCGGGTGAAAGGCAATAAGCGAATGATACAAGACCGGACCCTCACATATAAGAGAGTAGGACCAAGTAAGGTCCCAAATGGATGAAATGAAACTGTGATGCAACGGTGTTTGAGCGTCTACTAGAAAAATGAGGAAAATATTTTGGTAATACTTTTTGCATATATGGAAAGCTTTAAAACGTCATTTGTAACATTTGCTTTTACCAGTTGTTAGTCAACATTTTTTTTCAGTCAGATTGAATATCTTGAACAAAATTATAGATAATTCAAATTAAGTCTAGACGTCGTGATTGAAAGAAATATTAGTTCACGTTACTACTTAAATAGCCTTGTCATAGTTGCAGAAATGAGAACAGTTTTGTGTGTTTCCCTTATTTGTTTGTGGATATTAGTTTATTTGTGGAGTTTTGTCTTACATTTAGATGTACATCTCACGAATGGTTAACATGTCTTAGTATAATTCATAAAATGCACCGGCAAATATGATACGTTATGAAACATATAACACAGAGCTTTAGAACGATCATTTTGTGTCATGTTTTCATTACACGTATATAGCATGCAATAACGAGGAACGAATATATGCCACATGTGTAAACAAGATTGAACCAGGGACGATCTCAGTGTTTTGTGTTAGATTTCCAACTCACAAACCAAGAAAATGTTAACCATCTGAAATTGTCTGATATGACAAAATAGTTTCGTCTCATTTCTAAATAATAAAAGAGTGAAGGACAAATAGATTGGCATATCATGAGTGTGCATGTTGCCATGGAAATTTAGGATACAGTCTAGATATATGTGTTTATATAATTTGTTTTTGTAAAGGCCCATTTCTTACACAAAGCCTCAGCACTCTGATGTCGTCATTAAGTCAAGCAAAAAAAATAAGAACAATAAAACTATGATTCTTCTTACTTTACGCATTGTTCTTATTTTTATTTTTTTTTTTTTGCTTGACTTAATGACGGCATCAGGGTGCTGAGGCTTTGTGTAAGAAATGGGCCTTTACAAAAACAAATTATCACTGACGTAAGCGAGCACAGTAAATGAAGTACCTCTCTGTTGTATTGGCCATTTTACTAATGCGCATCGTGGTTATGGATTAATACAACATAAATAATTGAGTTGGAGTACGCGTAGATGAACTAAATTTGTCTACGTCGCTGCGTTTGGAAATAGGGTCAAACTGACAGTTGCCAAATCAATCGCTGGAGACATTTTATACAAATCTGATAAATATTGAAATAAAAACATTAGTATTTAATTTAATCAACATAATGCACATGCTTGGTATTGTATCTTAAAATGTCCAGCATGACTGGAAGCTTGATTTTGTCGCGGTAACATTTATCAGGCTATATATGTTATTGTCGGACAAGGTCTAGTATTATTGGATAATTTAGCGGGAATGCATAATCTGATTTTGATCTAGAGATTGTTATCGCGGTGATGGTTTTAATGATCAGAAATCTATCGTTGCTAAATACGCTGCATATCCATCGGGTTATCAGCGATATAATCGATAATTATTTTACAATGCGTCGGTGACGTTTCATTAATTAAGATGCATCTAGCTCCAAATAGTTTCCTCGAAGATGTTCAACAATCCTGTGCCAAGTATAGTCATGGAGGTCTTTGGAATATCAAGTATAACGCCAGCAATGTTGTTTCTTTAAAATGGTAGCGTACTATCCAGCTAGTTGTCTTGGACATGCAGAATGTTCACTATGCTTCGCGATTTTGATAATCAAATACATGAAATAAATCATATACGAATTAATAGTAAATTGCCAGATTTTGTTGTAACTGGAACTGAGATTTGTTAATATAAACTGAACAGTAAGGTTCATTTGGATATAACAGCTTCTTGGGCAGCAACTTTAGTCCACAAACGACGACGAACTTGTCAAAAATAAACCCAGATGGTCACCAAGAGTGTTGTTCTGATTGATGCTGGGTCAAAATATCTTGGCTGTGTTAACGGTAGTTGAGGCAGTTAAACTCTTGTGACCCTGTGAAAAAGGTTTGGTTACCTGAACCTGTGGCAATATATGGGACGAGTGAAATATCTTTGACCAAGAACAGAGGAAGAAACATGTATTGGGCTATTTACCGATGGGGCAGAAACGGTCGTTGCCAGCGATTGGACATCGACCAAGTAGCGTTGGATTGTATTGTTGAAAATATTAAACTCGAACGTGTAAAACATGTCCAATAACTATATGCTTAACCAGTGGAGAAATACACTGGCATTTAGATTGTTGTTTTTTTTTAATGACCCACAATATACTCATTTAGATAAACTGGCCACTATGATCTATAGAAGCCAAACTATTAGTCGCAAACTATTTTAGTGGTAATATCAGTTTCTGATGAAAATCAAATACTGGTACTCAACGAGGTCACTTATTTGCTTTTCAGTAAAGTTGAATGAGCTCTGTCTCCGCACGATCGCAAACCTTTTTGATGAACCATTGGACGTGCAATCACAATCCATTTGTCACAGAAGTTCACAATATCAAATATAAGACCGTACCGACTCATGAAATTATTTACAAAAAGAAACGTGGAGCTCTGGAATGTGCTTATCAATTGTATTTTATTCAGATTATCGACACATTGCCATTTCAAGTTATTGAGTATAATTATTTTATGGTCAAGAGAGGTATCTACTATGGTGTCAAACTAATTTCTAGAAGGCTCGTAGTTTGCTTCATAGACCCAATACTATCTTTCAAAGACTTTGTTCGTCTATTAGTATAAATAATACCAATCGATACATTCGACAAAATTGAAATTTGACGCCCAATTTATATACGAAAATGTAGATAAACTTGACTCTCTCTCTCTCTCTTTCTCTCTCTCTCTCTCTCTCTCTCTCTCTCTCTCTCTCTCTCTCTCTCTCTCTCTCTCTCTCTCTCTCTCTCTCTCTCTCTCTCTCTCTCTCTCTCTCTCTCTCTCTCTCTCTCTCATGTAAACCTAACCCTTTAGACCACATGTGAACGCTACATAAAGGTTAATGCAAAATAATAACTAAATTTTAATTTTGCTAAAGGGAAAAAAACTAATAAACCCACTTCTATAAACCATTATAAGAATCATGTTATTTATTTGGCAAGAACAGCCACAAAAATTGCTGTTTAGATTGATCGAGGACGGATCATATCTCATATTTTTTCCTTCTTGTCAATTAAAAGCACAGAGAGCTAACATTTGTTTTAGATTTAATCAGTCATTGTGTTTAAGCCAAATTTAATGACGAAATCCCATTCAGATAAGGTAAGGAACTTTATGATAGAACACAATAGCAACGTTCTTTTGTACCCGTCCACCTCATCACTACTGATTGTAATATCACCTATGACCTTCGTCATTATGATTATCGACTATCAGGTATCATATTATATCAAGTTTAATCATGCAAGTAAAGCTGAAAATATGTCACAAGATTCTATTCAAGGCGCTTAACAAATATTAGCTTTCTTCAGACTGCTTCCTATATTAACTCTCCCAGCCTGACTGACTGATAACCCACCCCCGTGAAAATAATGACCATTCCCCTCACTTGTACAAAACCCTGCCTCCCTGCAAAACAATCCTGCAGGCGATAATGCATAGAGATACCATTTCACTAAGTCATATTCACATATTGTTTCGTTTGAGAGTAAATTCATAAACCAGTTACATATACAAGTGGCAATAACGCAACTTACTTCATGAAGCCAGAAACCAATAAATCTTCTCTAAAACTCTATAACTTTCCAGAGCAATGCTGCTAGCCCTGCCATAACTTAAATAATAACCTGGGTCACAAGTATAATTTCATCCTGTTTATTTTATTGGTTTATTTTTGGGTGTTTTTGTTTGGGATGAGAGAAGGAGTTGTTTTTTTTTTTTTCTGGTCTAAATCTTGATGCATACCGTATTACTAGCAGGACTGTTGCCTTCTTATCTCAAGTAAAGCAACTCCATAAGGGCATATAAGTTGTAATGATGCAGAATTGTATCCCTTACATAAAGAAAACTGATAAAATTATTCTTCTAAGAAAAGAATAATTTTATCAGCTTTCTTTGTATAAGGGATACAATTTAATCGTCGGATAAATCAATAAAGACAATGCGTGAAAACAACGTCTCCTAAATGAGATACCTGTTCGACTGAGGGTGGAACGAGCAGCTTTTTGTACATAATTGATCACCCATCAACCTGTCCTTTATCAAAATTTGTAGGAAATAAAGCACACATGTGATGTCAAAAATATAAACTTTTTTGAAGACCAATGAATAAATATAATCATATCAACCATTAGCCCTGTTATGTCAAGAGAAGTTTAAGGATCACTCCCCTGCATATTCAAATACATTCTTCATGTACGAAGGTTGTTTTGGAATACCAACGCACACAGTCAAAGGCCTACTAAGGTCAAAGAATGTTCGGGCGACTTTGAAGGCCAAAAGGGATTGTGGCTTCACAGAACCTCTAGCGCCTGTTATGTTCGCGCCCCAAGTACCTCTGGCGCCAGTGGCAAACACCTCTTTACATACACCCTCCCCTACCGTTAGTACGCTACTCCTCACGGTGCAAATGTCAACGTTATCTCTGCGTAAAACATTTGAAAAAGCACTCTCCGAAGTAGCTTGATGCATTAAAAAATAACTTTCATCCAGAATATTTTTGAAATATTCTACTCTTTCAACCCAACGATTTTTCTCCCCTTGGCGGATATCTCTTCTTCCTAGTTTACTAGTATTGTTTGCCCTGTATATACTATGCCGTATATGTATTTGCCTCACAGCAAATTTAAGGACAAAACAAACACGACACGCCAATTAAAAAAATTATATCTTTCATTTTGTTTTAATAATACCAATTATATCCAAAAGAGTCGCCTTAGGAAATTTACTTGGTAAAATTACGAAATTCCCACCTACCTCTTGAAGTGTAATGCAAACTAGTGTGTTTGTGTTTACGTATAGGTCACTTCACAGGCCAATGAAATGCGCACACAGACACACATACGCACAAGCACACCCACCCACACAAGCACACCTGAAAACCATAAATACGTACATTTTGGCGCGTAAAAGAAATATGAATAAAGATAATGAAATGTTTAAATAAAAAGAAAAGAAATATATAAATAACCGTGTATTGGTGGAAGACATATATCTTCTGGAACAAACTACAAATATTTGCTGAAAACTATTTTTTTTAAAACAAAAATATTGCAATTAGTTTGGGTGACCTAGTTAACAACGTCAATGCTAGTATATTGTGTGTCGTCTTGAGCCATCTATAGTCAATAGATGTGAATTAACGTTTAACGGAACCATAGCATAATAATGTATTGTGTCAAGTAAAACAAGGTCCTACTCATTGGTCTGTACATAACACACACACACACACACACACACACACACACACACACACACAAACTCACACAAACACACACACACAAAGACACTAATAGAAGAAAAAGTATTTACACTGACACATTGAAGCAAACCTAACCAGTATAAATGAAAACTCAAAAACAAAAAGGAAGACATGACATCCTTTTTACCCATGCTAACATCAAATTGCTTTATTCTAGCATGCTGATGTGTCATTCGTCAAGAAGGTCATATGATAAAAGACAGCATTCATGTACTGAAGGACAAAGCTGTTTCCTTTTGTTGTTGTGCAAATTAAAATACAACCATACCACATGTGGCATTTATAAATGAATGTGTTTACCTTTCAAGGAATTGTGGGTATAACCCATGAGAAGAAGCAAAAAAAGATAAAGAATAAGAGAAAAAACAAGAATGAAATCTGTGTATCACTAAAAGAAAAACAGGCTGAATAAACAGATAGAAAATTCAACAGACGCACGTGGGATTAAGCTCAACACATACGGACTAGAACTTTTCGCGAAGCCAATGTACCATGTGCTTATATATATATATATATATATATATATATATATATATATATATATATATATATATATATATATATATATATATATATATATATATATATATGCTTATGTTTAGTATCAATTTGTCAATCTCAGTTATCAATTATCAATGTAATTTTACCTTTTCGCACGGTCTTTGCAGAATTTCCTTATCAATTTAAAGACACACGGTACTAACTATATGTAAAACTGGGAAGCAGGCTGGAAATGGGGACCATAAAATTTAGTTTATGTGGCTTTGGTTTGCCGTGATTAGTTAATAATGTAAGTTATATTTTAGAGAAAGAAAGGCTTTTGAAATGTTACCTTAGTTTTAAGTAAAAAAGAGACATTGTTTTATTGAAGGAACTTCAGACCTCTAACAGTCTTGAGTTTTGAGCAACAATAATAAAATTAGCACCTGACTCTTTGGTAAGGAATTGAAAGTACATGTTTCAAATACATGCACATTCAGAAAATGCCTCGACTCATATCTTTGTCTATACACAGAAGCTGATATCCAGGTTTGTATTTTGTAAAGAGCCACAAAATAGGATAAAGCTTCTCGTCTTCTAATTCCACGGAAAGGATGGGCTCCTAAACTAAGTATGTAAATATGCACTATCCATCGAATTTGTTTTGTATGCTTAGAACTACGCTTTATTGCCACTAACAAATATATAGAATAAGCAAAGGATGTTCTGTTGAGGTCAGGAGAGAGCTCAGTTCATCTAATAGCTTTTTTATCCCATCATGTCTTTTTTAACGGAAGTATTGATATCATCCAAGCAATGTAACTAACATATAAACACGGCTACCTATCAGTTTTGTTTGTAATGGGTATGAGATGTATAATTTGTGGATAAAAGTTAAAATTCTTTTTATATCTTTTTTCTTCCACGTCCTCTTCATAGTTGTAATGTCATCCTCATTATCATCACTGTTGTCCTCTAAGAACTAAATTTATACCTATTTCATAATGAAAAATATTATTATTAATATTATTATTATTATTATTATTATTATTATTATTATTATTATTATTATTATTATTATTATTATTAACACTTATTGTCGTCGTGGTTGTTATTGTTATTGTTTTCTTTTACTATTCTTATTTTGAGCCAAGAATAATCTAATTGTACAGATGTTGCAAGATAAAACTTGTTCACATTCCTAACACGGGAAATAAATACACACTCTATACGGTAGGAATACAAAATGAATTGAGTTGTCTGATATAACTGTAGCAATTTGAGCTCATCTTATCCCGCTGACAGTTTACATTTACTCTAGAGGATTTTTATTACAGTCACGTACACCTCCAGGAATTATGTTTTCCTTAACGCCAAGTCGAAATCAATTTTTTTCCAGCATAAAAAAAGTAAAACACATTTTAATATATTAATTGATCCATCGTTTGAAATCAAGCTAAAGTATAACATATGAATTAAAAGAATTCCTCTTTGTATCAAACCCGACAACATGATTTCTACGCTCTCATATTCGATCCCGGATTCTAGCATTTACATGGGGCCGTAAATGCCATGTGACTAGCCTGCCTCTGAGGCGTGGGCTTAAAACGATACATTTAATCATCTGGGATCCTCCGTGGTGGTGTCTCAACTTTGCCGCAATGCATCAAACCAAATCAAAATAAAACCAGCATTTTCAGTGCTAACCTTGAAACCATAAAAAATGATCTATAAGTTAATAGTTCCCCATCAGATCGACGGTTATCGCTTGCATGTATGAGATTTTCTTAAGAAAAGGTTACATATATATATATATATATATATATATATATATATATATATATATATATATATATATATATATATATATATATATATATATAATGGATAAATAAAGATAAACATTTTATTCACATTACCTGAAAAACCATAATTTATGCTTAACAGTTGATTAGAACTTACACTATATAATAAATAAATAGTACAACAATATTGTGTGCGAAAATATTTAGAACTAAATAATTATAATATGTTAAAACATTAATTTGAGATAATCCGTTCTTTATCCAAAATTAATATTTATATTTTTATGAAATTAATAATACTAGCATTAATTAAATTTCTAATTGAATTAATATTAAATAATGTAGAAGTATTAACTAATTGCAAACAAAGGACATAATAAACAAAAAATTAAAAATTCAATATACATATATATATATATATATATATATATATATATATATATATATATATATATATATATATATATATATATATATATACATATATATAATTTTTAATATGGCATATCGAACAAGGTTTTGGAATTAAGACCTTTTGTATATAGCGTATTAAGACGGTGAATCCAATAAGTTTCCTTTAAAAGACGTTCCATCTCAGAATTAACGACATCAATAGGTTTAAAGGAGAAATCTTGTAAAGTACGGGAAATTTTGTTACAGTGTTTTACTATGTGTTAATTGAAATTATGATCGATATAGTTTTTTTATATTTGATCTATGTTGGTTCATACGTTTAGATAATTTTTGACTCGTTTTTCCAATATATTGTATGCTACACTTTTTGCATGTGATCAAGTAAATGACATTTGACGTTGCACAATTAGTATTACAGCGAATATTAAAAGTTTCTTTCGTATACATACTATCAAAAGAAGTATTTTCATTTATAAAGAACATTGCAAACATCTAGGTCTATTACCTTTAGTTGATGATCCATTTTTATGTTGTTTTTTTTTTCTAATTTAGAACTAATTAAAAGTAATCTTTAAGATTTTTGGCCTTTGATAAGCAAGCGTGGGTTTGCTTTTGTGTAGCGTTTTAAACTGTTTTACTAGATAGTTTTAATAAATCCCAATATTTGTTGATACTTATACCTATATTAGGCAGACTAGGATTATATTCAATAACAAAAGGAATAATAGCTTTAATTTTATTTTTGTTTCTACATTGTAATGATTCAAGTTGTGTAATAGATGATACTTTTTGGAAAGCAGTATTTATGATGTTAATAGGTTAATTCCTATTTACAAAATGCTGACCTAACTCTGTCAAGGACGATTTAGAAACATTGTTATCTGAAATAATTCTTCTATACCTTTTAGCTTGACTGTATGGTAATCCGTCTTTGCATGATTTAGGATGACATGAAGAAAATTCAACTCATTGATGAATATTCGTGTTTTTAACATGAACCATTGTGGCAATGTCATTATTTTCATTTTTCATGACTTCTACATCCAAAAAAGATACTTTTTTGTTATATACATTGAAAGTAAATTTGATTGTAGGATGTAAATTGTTTAGACAGTCAATAAAGTCATAGAGGTGTTCTAATGAATAATTCCAAATCATAAAAATGTCGTCTGAAAATCTTAACCATAAATATGGTTTTAAGAGTCTTTTATCAAGAAAGTTATTTTTTAATTTTCCCACAAATAAAGATGCATAAGAAGGTACCATAGGACTACCCATAGCTGTTCTACGTGTTGGTGTTGTTTATTTTATAATATATATATATATATATATATATATATATATATATATATATATATATATATATATATATATATATATATATATATATATATATATATATATATATATATATATATATATATACCGAACTAACACAATGCTAGCTTTGACGTTCAGTTCAACAATTTCACAATACTGTTGATGCTTCTCTGCTAGCCCAACAGATTTTGCAGCAAAACTGTTGCCAGATGACATATATGATGTGTTTCCAGGTTGACTGTCATTTATTATTTAAATTTTCTTTTAAAAATTCTACAAAATCTATGCAGATCCAAGTGAGAACAGACAAAAACAAATCACCAAATATATCTAATATAATTTTCAACAAGACAACAAATAAGTCTGACAGCATTAACAAAAAATATAAGCATTTCAACCTCTGTAATGACATTTAACAGGAAGCGTAGACACAGTGAATAATTTGCATAGTATTTTTACCACTATTGTTATTTGCATCCTACCGTATGTACAAGTTTAAAGCAACAAGAAATAAAGCAATTAATATAAAGTAGTAGCAGAGGGACTGAATAGACAATTTGCTTGAGGCTTTATTTATGAAAACTAAAGCTTCATAGGAAAGTGAAACACAAGGTCAATAACGATAAATGAAATATTCTAACTATGAATCCCTGACTTCTTGACCTTGACACGCAGGCAGGCCGATTGGTTTAGCTCATTTTATTTCTTTATCGTTGTAGTTTGCATTTTTCTGTATGCGATACGTTTACGTGCTGGTCACTCAATTTTGGTCGTCCAGTTCCTCTGCTGCTGTGTTGTCAACCAAACTTTTCTCGAAACATATGTGATATCGTGACCAAAGGTCATGACCATTAATCGGTATATATTCGTATGAGGTGGTGCGCCGCTGAAAAAGTTTTTGAATTTAATCATGTCCATCTACCCTGAATGCCAAGTATGATAGTCTGCAAGGCATAATTATTAACTCCATTAAACACAGCTAAAATATTGCAATTGCCTGATTATTTAGGTATTTATGTATATAGCCAAGTAACATATTTATCTCCCTTGACAAGGATATGCAGACAGAACAGGTGGTGATATTACTGCTTCGCTGGTAATATTTCCAAGACTGCATGGGATAAATGCTCAGGAGAAAAACATATTCCTGAATATAATTATTTGAATATAATTATTATGGTATTGGAACTCGACTTGATATCCGACGTGACGAACGTGACCAACCAAGACCTGGACAGTATCCAATAATTGCGATTGATCAAGCATGTCGCGTTCATGGTGTTGTGTATACAAGAAAAATTTACATCAACATCATATTGCAGATGTGAAATTGATTCACGCATTACGTTCCTTAAAGTAAATCTCACAGAGAAAAGCTTGCTATATTCAGAATACAATCTGCAATAAAAGATAAATTAATAATCGAGGATGGTAAGAAGTCAACTGATTATTATCAAATAATGGAATATGTTTACCATAGTCCAAGAAAAAAAGGGAGGGTAGAGCATCCATTAGTAAACTTGGTCATGCAGCAGGTGTCTCACGTTGTGTTGCTGAAAATTTATATTTATATGAACCTGATGAACTTGAAGGGCTTAAACAAAAAGCAACTCATCCTATCTGGAGTGTGACCACACAAATAATTTCCAGCTTTCTAAGATATACCGGTAGACCTACAATCTACAGATTAGATTCAACTGCACCTCAACGTATATTTGTACATGAAGAATTACAAGTGGCCGAGTGGTCTAAAGCGCTGTCCGTTACGAATCACTGCCATCTCACCTCTGTCTGCGTGAGTTCGAGTCTAGGATTCAGCGAATGTGGATATGTGAGAAAGCTTGCCAGTAGCTTCTCGTGGGTCGGTGGTTCTTTCCGGTGATTTCCCGGTTTCTTCCTCCACCATTAATACTGGCCACCATGAATAGCCTATCGTGTGCTGAAAAATGGCGTTAAGCCCAACAACAACAACAACAACAAAAACAACAACAACAAGTAATTCCTGAAGATACAAATACCGCCGCGTTCACTTTTGTAAACTGGCTCCTCTAGGTCGAACCCATTCAAGACATGTCAGCATAATATTTTCGCTTGTGCGACTAAGACAACTATTTAATCTATCAACGGTGAACTGGCTTGAAGTGTTCCAATGCTTCCATTACATTACTGCGTTATAATTCGCAAAATGATTATTCTGTCGTCGTTTTAGTGTCATATTAAATTAGGCATCGAGATCAAAGTTGAGCTTATTTTTGTCACATTGTTTATAACTCACTATCTTATTCTTGATCACGACAAAGTTGTTATTAGCATCATTAGAGATTTATTTGGTTATTACGCAATCCATGATAACCTTCCGCAGCTGAAATATTTTTCTGTCTGAGACACTGCGAGATAAGCTAAGCTTGACAATTCAATACGATCATCGATTATCCAAATATTTGTATATGAAATAGTTACTCCTTGTGATGAGAGAATTGTTATAGCGTATCCTAGTGTCCTAGTGTCCACAGATATTTGTCCAGCCTCATTATTGGCATCCATAACGAAAATTCTGTCAAAATTACTTTTCCAGCATTACCTGTAGGTCTCCACATTTCATCATCGTCTGTAGCTTCTCGCACCAGTACATCTGTATGCTTGGCTCAAAAAAAAACTTTTCTAATTTTTCGGCAAAACCCAGAGATATGTGTCAGTGGAATTGCACATAAAATCTTCTACTTCCATATTTCACCATTGATCGACGTGATTTAAATATGGAAATATGATCTACATCCACGTCCGAATAACGTTTCTGGCAAAGTTTCTTGGGTGTCCTATTTTGTATTGTCGGTACTCAGGAAAATTAGAATTATCCTTTACAAACATTATTGATGGAACAGCTGATCTTGAATAATCGTCGCTGTCTTTTGTACGACTAAGTATGATTGTGGCAACGTCAACATCTTTTTGAATTTATTCAATATTTCTTCCGTCAATCATGTACTTAGTGCTGTCATAATTTCATTATTAACAAAAGAAACACTAACATCAGCCCCATATTCAGTATTATCTGTTTTTAAGATCTCACCTTCAATTTTAAAAAATGCCTAAGCGGGTAAGAAAAAATATCCTCGTGTCATGAACTTGCAGTTGAATTCGCCCGCGCTGATTTGGTTCTCGTGCGTCATAAGAATAATAATGATATTAGCGAACAAACTCATCCTTGAGTACTTGTGTATCCATGTCGAATGCTGGATCAGATCTACATTTGGAGATTGTCATATTATTTGTTATCGTCTAACATAAAGACCACTTCTCACTATCATACTAGCAGTTATACTTTTTTCACCAGCCAACTCTGCTAATTTATAACTTGCAGCCTGAATTATTATTATACTGACATTAGCTGGCATCATTTCAGTGCTGGATAATTTTACTGGCTGAGCTTTTCGTCCTAATAATCGTGATAGTCTATCTCTGAGAATGCTATGCTGGCATCATCACCAATACATTCTTCATCTGCAGCTGCTTTTCAACCGGTAATGCTTTGGGGGTTTGCCTTCTAAATAATCCCTGAACAACATAACCAAGTCTATCCTCGTAAATCGCTTTATATATAGGCAAGCTTTCATTTATCATCCTGACCATTATGGGTCCACGTTCAGCAATATGCATGATCATCTCATTTTCTTGTGACTGAATTACTTGTATACCCTGATAATGTGATAATAATATTTGACAAAAATCTGTTGATTCATTAATGATTTCTCGGACATTTTACCAGCTCAAATTTTGTTTCTAATATATATAGATATGTATATATATATATATATATATATATATATATATATATATATAGATATATATATATATATAGATATATATATATATATATATATATATATATATATATATATATATATATATATATATATATATTGCTGTGATGTAAAAAGCAAACGTAAATCATATCAATATTTAAATTAACGCACGTTGTACTGATAATTTTTTAAATTACCAAGGTCGTCATCTCTAATTATTCATTAATTCATTTGCTGTGTTGTGTTATTATTTATCAATTGTAAAGAAATTATACTTGTTTTGTATTTGCTAAATGTCTTCATTGTCTGATTTGTATAGCAAATTTAATTGTGAAATTAAAATATGTACCCTACAATTAAAGGATTTATTAAAAGATGTAGAATTATAAGTTTTCAGAATTTCTCGAAGTATGCATTACTCATGCCAGCGAAGAAATGAAATGTGTGTGTGTTTGTGTGTGCGTGTGTGTGTGTGAGTGTAAATGCTACTAGTCTACTATTTTCCTGTGATGTAATGACATGCATTAGACCCCTCTTTTCTATCAACTGCATCTATTCACATAGATTTTCCGTAATGTCAAAATTTCAATTATTACGGTAGTTGCAAACGGCTGGTACACACTTTATTTTGCAGATGCATTATCATCCGCTTAGGACGCTATCTGCATTTGCTGTACATTTTGTTTAACGTTTTCAAAACCACATTCTAAAATCTGCCAAAAACGTTTTAAGATAATTTATTACAGTAAACAAGACCACGCATGAATGCCAAGCTTCCTCAATACCGGTGAATACTTCATACAGGATGAATGTCAGGGTTGTGTTTCTCAAATAATCAGCACAAAATTGCCACACCATTAGATAAAGAAAGTCCAGCTAGTTACGATATAAGTAAGAAAGAAAACTAACTATAGAAAGTTTGAAGCTATGCGTGTAAATTGATAATTACATGTTTAAATAATTACCTAGATAGAAGCTAACATCGTTTTACAGCCACTAATCAAACTGGTTGTTGAATACCCCGACTCGCTCGGAAAATATGTTTTGTCCAATAAATAATACCAAACGTTTATTTCAGGTGATGCATCAAAATTAGGTAATTGATCAATTTTTGGTGAAGCTTTTTACACTTTTATGTATTGAACCATTATATTGATAAATATAAACAGATTCAGCAAACATTTAGCAGTCTTTATTGTTCTGGAAGAGGAAAAGACCAATTTTTTTTGGACTCGTGTCCAAATCGTGGGTAGCGGAATATACCGTTTTCTATGCAAATATTATTTAATAATAATCTGATATATGAGGATTGTTCCTGGATAATATTTATCGTTTTAAAAATAGATTTCTATTAGCATTACTTGCATGTGTTAAGTAATATTAAAATAAATTTGGTATTAACTGTGATTCAAATCCGCCTGAGAATTGAATAAATATAGCTATCTATTCCATTATAAGCAACATAGTTATATATTTCAATATAAGCAATAAGAAAGAATGTAGAAGTGTATATAAAATCCATTTGAGAACCACGAAATACCAACTTTTAGATGATGACTGCTTAGGGTGGCCCAGTTAGTTGCCAAAGCGTCCACCTCTGAGGCGGGAGGTCGTGGGTTCGATTCAAGGCCGAGTCATACCAAAGAATTACAAAAATGGTACTAACAGTTGCCTCGCTTAGTGCTCTGCATTAAGAGGTTAGTGTTAGGACTGGTCGGCCTATCGTCAGGATAATGTGATTTGGTGGGACATCATGCTACGTGTCTGTAGCATGATGCCCCATACTAGACATTACTATAAACTACCACAATCACAAGCACTCGTAGCGATATGACTGAATAATTGTTAAAGCTACGTAAAAAAATCCAAATCACACACAACTCACCTAACTTCTAGATGAATATGGAATTTTAATTTGACAATTTAGATGATGATGACTGCCATATCCTTTCCTCACATTGCGACAAATAATTCTACCAGTTTTGCTAACCTTTCTTTTATTATCTCAGTCTAGTCAACACAGACAAGTCGGCTCAGTCAAGGTGTCCACGCGCTCAGAACTACTTTCATAAAAAACCCTTCTTATGCTCTGATGTGCCTAAGATATTCTAAAATCAAACAACAACAGCAACAAATTTATAACAAAAACATAGTAACCTAAGGTGAATCCATCTTTGAGAATGCACCATGCAAAAACATTTCGAGAGAGACAAAAACACACGCACACGATGTCTAACTAGTGTGTTACACATAACATGGTCAATTTTATCTTATATGCAGGCATAGCTCAGCACATTTTCAGGTCAGGGACAATAATTGTAGCTAAAGCTACCTAACGAGTTCTAAATATTTCGTGTGAAACAAATTAAATAATGTTAGTTGCATTTTGACGTTGACTTTAAAATTGACCGTGCAGCTGATACGATAAAATTCTCAATGCTGTGTGAATTGAATAATGACCTTAAAACACTGATTCATGTGCGTAGACTACAGACCAATACACTTCATACCTTCCCAACTGTCTTATCAACTACAGAAAACTTAGTAACAGTCAGAAATGTGTAGTCAAACTTGCTATATTCTAATTTTGTTAGAGAACTCATTGTGCCTCAGTTGAATCAAAAATATACATACAATATTTAACTACAAATAATGTACACTCCAGTGTTACAACCCTATAGTTAAATTACATGTGTGGTAAAATTTAAATTCTCTAAAATTATATGTTTCATTTTTATTTCATTTTTATATAATTAAATGTGAATATTATTATAATGATAATTTTGTCCACAGGGTCTGATGCTTTGTTAGAAGCATCGTGTTTATTTAAAACCTAAATGTGACTCGCGTAAGCATGATTTTTAATAATGGTTGTCAAATTAAGTAAACAGTCGGAAATAGCTATGTAAATGACTGTCTGTGACCACTATCATTTCTATTACGTTTTGTTGACATTCTATTCTGCGATGTGGCTAGATTTCGAAATTTTCATGGTTTCTTCATGCTTAGACATGGGTGCTGTATTTGTTTGCTGTAAATGTTCAGTTGCCTGTGAAATAGTCATTCATAGTCGAGAGTCATATTTCAACATCAACATCATAGCATCTTGTAGAGTTTATAATATCTTAAGGAAAAGGTAGTCCTGTGCTAGAAGGAGTTGTTCGTCGCTACGTATGAAGAATAGCATGTGGCTTTTTTTTGAGGATTTTTATACTTCATCTACCTTCTAAATAATAATTATTGTCCCTGGAGAACTACACAACTGGCTTTGGACAAAGACATTTGCTGAAATTATTTCTAAATTGGAACATAATAATTCAAATTGTGATTCACGGTAAAAATTCTTGACATTTATGTTAGCCTTTGACGTCATCGTCCGCCGTCTTTGAACTACATTACTTTTGAATTGTTTATTCATACGACAAAATGTGTTTTCACAATTTTAGGACAATTGTTTGCCTCTTCTTCATAATTCGTAAGTTTTGTTTCATATTTTGCAGTGTTTTCTAGAGAAATAAATTAATTTTTTTAACATTTACAAAGCTTGTTGTCTTCGCTCTTTTCATTATGTTACTTTAATCTAGACAATACTTAACATCAGCCAGAATGAATCATTTATCCGTCAACACATTAATCTATAAGCAAATTTCACTATAGCACTTACCATATTTCCAAGACAGAAAAATACATTTTCAAAGAATCCGTGAACTTGAAAGTTTAGCATATGGTTATCATCTATGGTCCGTATTCAGAGAGATTTTTTATACTGGAGTAATTATACAATCAATATTCAGGAAAACACAAGTATGTCACAATAGTTTCTCCTCCTCCAAAGAAAATGGGAGTAATATGCAATAATGACACAGATGTCTATTTACCCATGAATAATCTAATGCAACTTGTTGCTCTTCGCAACAGCTTTTACTACGTATAATTACTGCAGAGATGAGTACCCATGATCCTTTCATTATTTGCGGTATAACTTTTCAAAATTGGAACTGATGAAAATGAAACAATTTATTGTAATACATATTACTTATTCATTGCTAATTTCATATAAGATCCATATATTAAATGTGATAATACCTATCTACTTTAAAACGCTTTTTGTTACTTTTTTTCTTTATTCACTCATAAAAATTGTGTACATCGGATGACAGAGTCGCACCACAATCCTCATTGACATATTTGTTTTAACGCACCGCATATATCATTTGCATCTGAACTTTATCGCACAAGTGAGTTCTTTTTTTACCTTATAGAAAATTATTGGGAGAGAAAAATAATCTACGATTATTGTGTTTTAGTTATTAGTTGTAAACTTAGCTCTTGGATACGTATGTATTTGTACATCTGTACATACAAATTTGTGTATGTAATAGTGATGTTTATATGTGAATTATGACAATATGTATATACCTATATATGTATGCCTGTTTTCTGATATTTGTATATTCTCACATCAGTTTTGAACAAATGTTAATCTCGCCATAGACAATGATGTATTATCCTTAAATAAGAATTTAAATAGTATTTAGTTTGTTATTTTCAATTTTTCTCTTTTCCTAACAAATTCCTTTCATTTTAAAGTGAAATTCAAATAATTTTCTTGAATTATATTTGTTCTATTGTTAAAATATTGTAGCAGTATTTTATGTATTACATGTGCGTAATATCATTATTTATGTCAATAAAACATTTACACAATCTTCTCTAACGCTGCCCTGTATGAAGCATTTGTTTGATTGTTTTTCAAAATGTAAATAAAGACAGTTTGGAAACTCCACTGTTTCTCATTTTCGGCAATAAAATACAATTGTAATGTTATAAAATTTGCAGGTATTTTAATGCGTTTACTGTTTGTCTAATGTTATGTATATTTATTTTGCATTTCTTGCATAGGATTTGTGTTCGTTATATCCTACGGATAACTGATAATTGTATATTGGACATGATCGTGGAAATAATCAATATTATTTCATCCCTGACCCGAGTCAATAAATTTGATTTTGTAACCAACATTTTCATCTCAATCTGAGTCCAGAACATTCGAAATTCCTTTTGAAATCCGGTTCCACCTATTGTTTACACAAGTTATATAATACTTTTAGCAATAATCCTTATAATTATAACTATAATGTATATTGTAAAACATTTGATACCTTCCAGAATGAAAATTCCATACTATTGTTTAAGAAAATGCTAATTGAGACATGAGGTTAGGTTATTGTTGTTGTTATTCTGTGGTTTAACGCCATCTTTCAGCACCCAATAGGCCATACATGGCGTTCAACTTCAATGGAGGAGGAAGATACCGGGAAATCCGCGGAAATTCTCTGACCCACTAGAAGTTTCTGGCAAGCTTTCTCATATATGCACAATAGCCGAATATTAGACTCGAACCCACGCAGACAGAGGTGAGATGGCGGCGATCCGTTACGGAGAGCGCTTTAGAACACTAGGCCACTCGTAGCACCTCCTGGATCGTAACAATATATATATTAACCACAAGGCCAGTATGTATACGCGTGTGGGTGGGTGGGTGGATGAATAGATGGATCGAATATGCGTGTCTGTCTGTCTGTCTGTCTCTGTATGCATGCATGCATGTATATATATATACACAAAGAAAATCAATTTGATCAATGTATCACACTCATATAATGCTTTGTTAAAATAAATAATGGATGCATAAAATGAATCTTTGTAATATTGATAAAAAAAAAAGAATCCGGAAGATTTTAAGCATGTCTGTTAGCTACTTCTATCTTCTAATTCGTAACACGACATTATGTCTTAAGTCATGACATCGAATGTTTTAACGTATTATCTAGGTTTCATAAATAATGTATGGAGCACACTTCGTTTTATCGTCAACCAGGGTATAATGCAAACATTTAATATCTAGCAACAAATCAAGTGTGATTCATCATACAAGAAAAGAGAAGGATTATGAAGACAGTACTATCAACTGCAATCTATTATTCGAGTTTTCAACACGGATATTTCTTTTAGAAGTGGTATGTTTCAAAATAATTATTAAAGGTTTTTGTAAATTGTAAGAATATATAATTGCTTAGTATTGTATTATTTTGACATGTGTGTGTGTGTTACACAAATATCAATGTTTAGACAAGGTTAAAAACAAATCCAAGCACCTAAATCAAGGAAAGAAAATGCTTCAGATTTCAACGTTTCCGATTCTAGTGGAGAGTACATGACTATCGTTACTTAGGTATCAAGTGTGTATAACAAAAGTGACTCAAGTTCTCTACTTTCACATACTCATATATGTTATGTAAATTTATTGTGCATTTCTCAAATCTCGCATCACTTAATATATCTCGAGATTAATAACTAGGAAAGTATTCAATCACCAGCGGGTACTATTCAAACCGTTTCTTGTTGGATATCATGTGAGGCTAAGATGGAGGCTTGGCATGTTAATGACGCTCTTATTTTGAGTTATTTACAACAAATTATGAGAACTTAATTATTTAATTTGCTAAAAGAGAACGCTGTTCATTTCCGTTTGATATTGCGATATGGTTATTCGCATTTGTTCATTTGTAACCAGGAAACAATGATGAAGAGGTAGTTCCAGTTTCATTTAATGGTATGGTAACACGGAATCATAAAAAGAAAAAATCGTTTTACTACTTTGAGTGGTTTGAAATCAACATTCTCTCTAATACTTGGGGTTGAGACTAGATAGGTGTATAATACATGAAGGTAACCTTACTTATTCCTCAAGATTCGGAGAAAATGCTCTTCGAGAATCCTGCATTACTTAAAGTAAACGAAATTAGTTAAGAGAGGACATGATGAGATACGATGTTGATGGTAAAACAGTATTCATCCAAGTCTGCAAGAAGGAACCTAACTTTGTATTGTTCCATCTCTTAGAATGGGTATATAAAACGAAGCTATGAATGTGGTTCGTATACATAGTGGGAATGAACTAAATAAAGTATTTGCTTTGATTGGAATCTATTGCAAGTACATTAGAGTTTGAAGGAATGAGAGAATTTGTATGGCTATGTATATGGTTCATATGTATGTTGGTGGAAAGATCAGGTGTTGTCGTGAATAGGTATCTGGTTAATGTGCATTGTGGGTAGGAAGGAAAGAAATTATTTACATTGATAGGTAGAAAGGGTGAGGGAGAAAAACAGACTTGCAGTATTCTCTTAACGGTACATGCATACGTACGCATACAAGCACACACATATGTACGTACGTAAGTGCGAATATACATGCATGCATGCATGCTGCATGCATACGTATACATACATACATACATGCATGCATGCATACATACATACATACATAACACATACATACATACATACATACATACATACATACATACATACATACATACATACATACATACATACATACATACATACATACATACATACATACATACATACATACATACATACATACATACATACATACATACATACATACATACATACATACATAGTCACGGACATTCGTAAATTATTTGTCCTTTTTTATTCACACAATACTAATTTGACGACTAACCATCCATTATTGGTCCTGATTTGTTTCTATCTGGCACCCCATGTTTACAACAGCTCGTCAAACGCGTTGGTATCTTAATTAGAAAGAGCAATTGTGTGCCAGATTCGGATTGCGATTTATCTCAATCTTGATCATTTGCCACGAAAGAAAGTCGATAAAAAGTTTTGCAGTACTGGCATTATGAGTAACATATAGATCAAGTAGTTCTGGAACAAGGTCTAATCAGGATGACGTCATGGATATAGTAATTGAGGGGGTTTATTAGCTCCATGAGGGAAAATAATTCTATGTCGAGGTATAATTAGGGAGACAAATTCTTGTCAATACATTCCTCAGAATTACACGCAGCTGCTTCCAGTATCAGATAAAACTGGCCTTAGTGGATGTACTTCCATTTCATGAGCACAATGAATTTAGTACAATATCTGAATTTTTGGGCGGTTAATTAAGCAGCGGATTTAGTACCCATTTACATGGCGTCATTATGTAGATCAATATATATTATTGGACCGTATGATATTAACGCAGGACTAACATTAGTAATCTTACTTACATAGGCAACAACTTTTTGTACAACATAACAAATATAACGATGATATAATATTATTTAGAATATATAAATTATTAGCAAACTTATCCCATTATATATTCGTCTCGATTATGTCCATGCCGAATAAATGCTTTAACCAATGGATCATTTAAAGCTTAGTCCTTCGTCAATACGCTTTAGTAGACAAGCATTATGACTGGATCCTGCATTTGATCTCCAATGATTTAAATCGAATTCAAAACAACACACAAAGGACCACACTGTGCATAGGTTCGCTGCAAACTGTGATGTCATAATTTACATATCGTTCTATGTGCCGCCTGCTAAACTTGTAACATTATCGAACATGTGTTCCATTACCATAACTAACGAATTCCCGAGTTTTTCTCATAAGAATTTAGCAAAAACCTCTCATTATGCACTAACGATAATGCAGAAGAAAGTTTGGCAGCAAATGCATTGTAAATAGAACGTAAAACATCGATAGAAGCGCACAGTTTGTTCCAGGTGGCATTGTGCCAGCAAATACAAACTTGTGATAGTCATATTATCCTCTCCAAGGGAGGTAAGGCACTGAGAAGAATGATTGTAAAGATGCCTGTCTGAAATGTTAATTTTGCAAAAGTGCGTAAAACATTATCTGAATTAAAACTTGCTAGTGTATTCTGCATTAACATTTCAATCTATATCAATTACATCGGTTTCACCTGCAAAAAAATAACAAATAACAATTTGGCATCCTAATTAACAACACTGAGCTAGTGTCACAAACGTCAAGCTTAGCTCCCGTTGGACGAACTGAGATTTATGAAATCATTGTCTCAATACAGACACAACACTCCAGATCATATACATTTTATGTTACAATCTTAAATCGTGAATTAGGAGCTCGGTGATGAAATATGCATATGTACGAGGTGATGTTTGGCATTACATCGTTAAGATCATAAATCACGTATCATAGAAATATTGTCAACACCTCAATGTGCTAATATAAACAGCATATATAGTTGTTAGTAATTAAATTATTAGCGAAATAATTAACTGTTAATCATTGCTTTCAGTAATTGAGCTCATATTGATGAATCGTTTAGCACTTTATTGATTGGTCTGCATAACATCTTTAGAAAATGAAGCTCACCGATCTCCAAAATTCTAATAACAACACTTTTCCATGTGATTTTTTCCTCCATCGATTAAAACTTAAAAAGGTTTCATTCTTCCTTTGTTATAATCAAAGTGCTATTTGTTTCCAAGGCAACCATCATCTTGACATTTCGAAAGTCTCTGGATGCTGGCTTGATAATTGCTACCGTACTTACAATTGTACATTAGTTATCCAGACAAGAGTATACATTATATATATATATATATATATATATATATATATATATATATATATATATATATATATATATATATATATATATATATGATTTTTAACGTAGATTTAACAATTTTTCAGTCATATCGCTAAGATGTCTGTAGTGTAGCAGTTTATCATGATGTCTAGCACTGCAGATTCATGCCGCAGACATGTAGCATAATGTCCCACCCAGTCACATTATCATGACATCAGGCCGACCAGTCCTAACAATAGCCTCTTAATGCTGAGCGTCAAGTGAGGCAGCTGATAGTACAATGTTTCTAAGTCTTTGGTATGACTCGACTGGGGATCGAATCCCCGACCTCACGCATCCGAGGAGGACGCTTTAACCACAAGGCCAGTATGTATACGCGTGTGGGTGGGTGGGTGGGTGGATGGATAGGTGGATCGAATATGCGTGTCTGTCTGTCTGTCTGTCTGTCTGTCTGTCTGTCTGTCTGTCTGTCTGTCTGTCTCTGTATGCAAGCATGCATGTATGCATGCATGCATGTATGGATGCATGCATGCTTGGATGCATGTATGTATGTATGTATGTATGTATGTATGTATGTATGTATGTATGTATGTATGTATGTATGTATGTATGTATGTATGTATGTATGTATGTATGTATGTATGTATGTATGTATGTATGTGTGCTTGTATATATATATATATATATATATATATATATATATATATATATATATATATATATATATATATATATATATTTATATATAACCAAACAGATAAAATAGTTTTCTAAGTAAAGCCCACTTCTCAGTTGAAGGCGATACCATAAATCTTGCTCCACAGGTCCGGTGTTTTCAGGCAAACACGATTTTGTTCTTTATTTTCGTCAATGTTTAGGACTGTGTACATATCACCATGTAAAATGCAATTTAGCACGGTATCGTCTTGTCTTCACATCATGATAAGCAAGTAGACGATGTTTTTTATAGCCTTAAAATGCATTTTATTTGTAGCATTATCACAGATAACTCATTTATTTCAAACAATTTTATGGATTTGTAAGAAATTCTAGAGTCCATTTGACGTCTAGAGTGGATGAACTGTCTTGACCTTATGTTAAGATGAAATATTCTCCTCGACATTTTATTGTCTTTCCGTTTTCTCTACTAACTTTTGTAACCTGTAAGAGTAGTACAACTCCCTTAAGCAATATAAGACTATTATACCGAAAACATCTCATTATGTAAACGACTTGGACTATTGTTTTGTTAAGACTCACGGTACTGATTCAATTCCCATAGAAAATCTACACAAAAACGATGATATTTAAATTTATATGACTTTAAATGAACGAAGTTTCATAGGCAAACCTATATTTATAAGTATAGACGCATCCTGGAGAACAGTTTCCTTGTAGTGATAAATATATTATCCGCGACATTTTCTGATCCTACATGTATTTGAAACGTGCCTTTTTTCCGCAACAAAGAGTCGGGTGCTAATTTCAGTAATCAGAGTTCCAGACTAAAGATTCTTAAGGGACTAAAATTACATCAATAAAACAATGTTTCTTGTTTTTACTTTCAATTACAACTTGGATAAACTAAGTTCAGTTCCGGTCCAAGATGGCGGATGATGACGTCAAACGTTGGTTAACACAAAAATCACAGAATTGTTACAGTCACGCACAATTTATTTTGTTCCGTTCCAATTTATAAGAATTTTAGAAAATGTCTTTGTCCAAACCAGTAGTGATGTCCTCCATGGAAAATAATTATTTAGAATGTAGACGAAAAACAATTATCTCCACTAACAAAACACATGTCGTATTACGTAGAAACACGAACAGGCAACTTGTTACAGCACAAAATACCATTTTAAAGATAATAGAAGCTATGTGACTCTCAAGGATGTTAAAATCGGCTACGACTCTGACTCTCACAAATAAGTAAACATATAAAACAAGCTAATACGTTTAATGCAGAGGGTTTTGCTACAAATAAAATTGGCAGCCTAACCTGTAATAATATAACACAGGGAAGACACCAACGCCACACCACTCGGTAGTTCCAACCATTCTAGTTTATAGTTTATTCTAATTGCGCCTGCTAATTTCAAACTTAAGCCATCCGTAATCAATAATATTTGAATTTTCCCGACGGTTCGATACACTTCGTTCAGTTTTTGGTATATTGGAGAAAATGCAATAATTGTTCGCCGATTTTGACGTTTTGAGAAGAACCTGACCTACAGTGCCGTTTTCATTCGGGTAGTCTTCTATTTCACCATTGACCGAAAAGTAATATTAGGTTAGGCTGTCTATTTTAACAAACCCTTGTGGTTTCATCAACGCCCGGAGTACACGTGTAATTACGCAATGCATCTGGACATTACGAAAGCCTGAACAAGTATCAGCCAATCGTGTACATAGCTACTTTTCTAAATGTTTACTTGCTACGAATTTGTTATCATACAAAGCTCGTGCTTACACGAGTCACATTTACGGTTTGAAAAAAACAAGATGTTTCTACCAAAACATTAGACCCATGCTAACATTACTATAATAATAATAATAATAATAATAATAATAATAATAATAATAATAATAATAATAATAATAATAATAATAATAATAATAATATAATTACATAAACAATATAAAAATGAAATAAAAACGAAAAAAAAAGATTTATAGAGAACTTATTTCTTGACACATAATTCAACTACAGGATTGTAACACATTCAATTAGTACTATATGTCCTGCAATGATAAAATCACAAGAAAACACAATTAGTTTAAAGAACAGGCAGTGTATCAAGACCAAACAATAATGTAGGATGTGATGATTTTTAACGTAGCTTTAACAATATTTCAGTCATAACGCTACGATTTCGGCAGTGTGGCAGTTTATGGTGGTGTCTAGCATTGGGGCATCATGCCGCAAACATGTAGCATGATGTCCCACCAAATCACATTATCCTAACACCAGGCCGACCAGTCCTACAATAATACATTTATATCTAGCTATTTGACACTTGCTTCATAAATTGCGGATCAACTCTATAGATACCATACAATTAAGTAATATTCGGAATGGATAACGACAGAAAATCAGAGGACCCTAAGCCAAAAATATAAATGGGTCACTTAGTCACATGACAGATGTCACAAACTGAGTTATCAAAATGATCGTAGCCACTCAGGCAAAAAGCCAATGGACATAAAGTCACACTTTGGATTTCGATTTATTTTTATAAAACCTTAAAATCATTGATCACAGATGATATTGATGGTTTAGCAGGGATGAAAAAGAACTGGCTTATTAACTGAGTGCCCTGACACAATATCCACAGCAAAAGGTACATACATACATACATACATACATACATACATACATACATACATACATACATACATACATACATACATATATATATATATATATATAAATATATATATATATATATATATATATATATATATATATATATATATATATATATATATATATATATATATATATATATATATATATATATATATATATTAGTACTGAAGAATCCAAACTGATAACAAACGAAACCAACGTCATCACTGCAAAATAAATGTCAGTGGACAGAACCTTGAAAGAGTCACACGCTTCAAGTGCTTGGGATAAGTTATCATACATGAGGGTCGACCGCTCCGATGGCCTAGGTGTGAGAGCGTCGTGGGTTCGATCCCCGGTAAGTCATACCAAAGACATACAAAATTGGTAAAAGCAGCTTCCTCGCTTGGCGCTCAGCATTAAGAGGTTAGCATTATGACTGGTTGGCCTGGTGTCAGGATAAGGGGATTTGGTGAGATATCATGCTACATGTCTGCGGCATGATGCCCCAATGCTAGACATCACTATAAACAGCCACACTGTCAATATCATAGCGTTATGACTGAAAGATTGCTAGAGCTACATTAAAAAGTATAATTACATCACATCACACATCACAGAGAGGGCTCAAAACCAGAAATACTTTGCAGGATCGCCCAGACACCAGTTGCAATAACAAGGTTGGGACCAATATGGAAAGATACCAACATTTCTTTTGATTCCAATAAAGGCTATTGCTCACATTGGTCATATCCATAATTCCGTATGCTTGTGAAACATGGACGTTCGCATCAGGTCTACAAAGAAGGACTAAAGCCTTCCAAATGAGATGCTACCTCAAGATTTTGGACATCTCATAAATTGACCACGTAACCAACGAAGAAGTCCATAACAGTATCCAACCAGTTGTGACATCCTATGAAGACCTCTTGACTACTGTAAAAAAGCGTATACAGAAACGGCACTGTCCATGTCTCAGGATGACCTTGAATGGCAAAAACAAGCTTGCAGTGTGAGGGAGCATAAGAGAAGGAAGACATAAAAGAGATACATACATACATACATACATACATACATACATACATACATACATACATACATACATACATACATACATACATACATACATACATACATACATACATACATACATACATACATACATACATACATACATACATACATACATACATGCATACATTAGTGAGTTGTTGACAGGCGTGCGATTTGGAAATTCACTAAGGACAGTTGAGATCAGTGAAAGATGGAGAGGTTATAAAGTCTATTCTAGTGCCCCATCGACCTCTCGGTTTAATGGATTGATGATGATGATGATGATGATGATGATGATGATGATGATGATGATGATGATGATGATGATGATGATGATGATGATGATGATGATTACCAATTTTTCCAACGAATTGAATGCTTCTGCGGAAAATGGTTATTGTTTTGCTATTGAAGTTTTCAAATTATTAAACAAGTATATAACTCAAAAATCACCGAGCTTCATTTAGGACTTAAAATCAGAATGGAAATCGTAGCTTTTAAAAGGTGATACAAGTAAAGTTTTGATTAGGTTTTAGAGGTAAAGTTTTGATACGTTTATTTAGGTAAAATCTAGGTAAGGTTATACAAGTAAAGTTTTGATAAGGTTATAATATATAGTTACGGTTTCAATCTCTAGTTACTTTAGACTAAGACCGTATTGACCTTTTAAATTAAAGCATTAATGACGTTTTGCATTAGTAGTGACTGTTGCAAAAATTTGATTATTTTGTTAGTATTATGTATACTTGTATATTGTAATAGACTGCAATAAATATCTTGAAAATAATACAAATGTTAAATGGCTAATACTTTGTTTATATTATCAATATGTGAATTAAGAAGACTCGCTTAATATATTTGTGTTGTTAGAATAAATAGTAAAGCATTACTAAAATAAACGTATGCCCTTCTGTGGCATTTTGTCATTTGTACCCCAAATTAGTAAAAATTGAAGTTGTTACGTTTTGTCTTGTGACTTCCTGTTTGTGACTTTTCTTCCCTGTGACTTTCTATCAGTCTCTGAATTGTTTTAGTTTCCACTAATCCAGTCAGCCTCAGTTTTCTAACCCACGAAACTTTGAAAAGTGTCAGCACATAATAACTGCCAAATAGAAGAGATCATCACTTTTCCTACTGTAACAGTGGAAACATCACATGCGCTACCATATTTTGACCTTGTTGGCTTACTGTATCTGTGTACGACCTCTATGATCTGTTCAGCTAATTTTGTAAGTGCTAATTCCCCTCCTCCGTCGTATCCTCCGATTAGAAAAATACTAGCATCACAAATACAGTTATAACCATGCTTCAACGTATCGTTATCATCAGTATGATCATCATTTTCTTATCGTCATCAAGATTATCATTATCTTTCTCTTATTAATAGTTTAGAGTTTTGTCATTAACTTGAAGACTTTCACATATGGCTAAAGTGTGCATTTGTTTTAACTTTTTGTTTCATTTATTTTAAGCATTGTATTTAATTATATGTATAAGATTTTAGTCATTTGTCCTGAGTTATATTCAGGTATCTAAGGTTGCAATACGCTAAGAGAATAAGCACCATCTAGTTCAATCCAACTAGATGCAATACGGAAATAAATTTGCTTTTAAAAAATGTTTCCATTAGATATATCCACGTAAATTTTAGCGAGTCGAACATTTTCTTTGGTGTTTATTATTTATCTTCACTGTCTTACTTTCACAATTCTAGCTGAAAATACTCAGCAAGAGTAGGAAGCGACTAATTCAAATCTAGGTTTGCGCTATTCCTTAACATTTATCCATGGAGGAGGCAGTGTGTGACATGTATGTGTGAAAAGTATCATTTTTTGCTCAGCTTAATTCAACTAACTGTTCACCGTGTGATTCATAATCGGGAAGATCTTTAATTTCATGAACAGGAATTAACAGAAAGGGAAATTTGTTATAAAAACTAATAACTTGTCAGATATGTTTTGCTAATATGAAGTAAAATAAGACAACGGCAGTATCTTGACATTTGCTAATTTTTAAAGAAATCACATGAATTTAGTAAACATTACTATTCATTTTCTTTTTAAATTATGCTTAAACTGTATAATGTTGCTTGCAATCTTCTCTTTAATTTTTTTAGAACACCAGACGATTTCGCCGTTGATTGATTGACGATATTGGTATAACCTGTAACAGGATATGAAACATCAAAATTTATGGGCTTTTGCTTGCACAACTTCGTTTAATTATCCGTCATTGTAAATTTTGCTTTGCTCTTGATTAAAAAGCTATATATCCACTTTCATGGGCACGATCGTTACTTTTCATTAGAAAATATCTGTCTAGATTCTATATATTAAGTTCCAGACAATTTTCATTTGATCTAACCAGATAGATTGAAGTTGCATTTATCAATTACATTTTGAAAGAAATTTCCCTAAACAGTAATGGGTCTTATAAAAGCAATGATATTGCGCTGCTTTTGTTTCCTAATGTGCACACCAAATGTCCATTTTTAAAAGCATCAACGCATAAATAGACACAAATAGCATCATGTGTCTTTCCTTTGTCTTTTATCCCATCAGAGGCTGATTCCTAACAATTAAACCAAGAGATTTTCAGGCAAATTCGTAGAATTTAAAGCTTCAATATAACCTTTAATACGGTATAAAATTTAGCGACTCATTTTATTTCAAAATTGAATATAGGAATTTTCTACGGAGGCAGGAAATGAGATTTTAGCCTAGCTTTAGAATATATTGCTATTTATTCCTTTTAGTAATGAAGTCCTTCAAGACATAAGTTGAAGCTGGTCCTTTGAGATCTTAAAATACAATTTTAATATTTTGGGGTTTTTTTTAAACCTAGTTAGAAAATTAGAAATACATTAGAGGTTACACGCACCTGTTTGTTAGATACAAATGTATATTAGTTGTCGGGTTCAGAATTATTTCGATTGTGCAATGGTCCAAGCTATTTATGAAAGCAAGCTTGTACATCATTGCTTTGGATATATTTTTTCGTGTATTATTTTTATGAGTGTAGTTTGTAAGGGTTATTTGGTTAATAACATTTTAAATACTAATTTTCACCATAGATAGTAACTTAACACATCAAAAAGATTATGTTTTTTTATAGTACAAAATTTCATCCATAACATTCAAGGTTGAGATATACTTTGCTCAAGGAAATGTCACATGATTTGGCTTCAGGAAATAAAGGAGTTTTTAAAGAGCTATGTGACTAATTTGTGATTAACCAGTGCTACAAAAGCATTTCAAATTTTAGAAAAGGTATATATATATATATATATATATATATATATATATATATATATATATATATATATATATATATATATATATATATATATATTAATTTTTAACATACCTTTAACAATTTTTCAGTCATATCCCTACGATGTCTGCAGTGTGGCAGCTTATAGTGATGTCTAGCAGCTGTTAGTACCATTTTTCTAAGTCTTTGGCAATTCTCGATAGAGGATAGAACCCACGACATCACGCATCCAAGGTGGACGCTCTAACTACTAGGCCGGAGCGGTATATATATATATATATATATATATATATATATATATATATATATATATATATATATATATATATATATATATATATATATATATATATATATGCAATAAACTGACGACGAACAGTACGAAACTAGTAACTGACTAGCCTAAGCGCTTTCGACTCTTAATGAGTCTTTTTCAAAGGCAAATACAAAACATATATACGACAAACAAATAAACTCAACAACGTTGTGTTTGTAAACCTCTACATGTCTGTCTCCACATGTGTTAAAACTATAAATACAACCAGCTTGTATAGACTAGTTGCGGAAACTGAAAACAGTGTATAATTTCCTTAAAGTCTACAAGCCAAAGCGACATCTATTTTTCCTTTTTGTACATTCATGTAACGCAGATTATATCCCGAATATTTGATTCTATACCGGTTATTCTTATAGTAAAAATTGAAGGATAATAAGAAGATTTAGAAAATGTTAAATTCTACTAGTGTATAGTTTTCATTTTCTAGTCTTCTTGGTTTAGACCGATGGGTTTCAATGTTCTAAGGCGGCGTATCCAGTATGATTCCTTTTCCTTCCTGGTTTCGGAACTCCAGCTGTGGTTGTTAGCAATAGCGATAAGTATTATATCACTGAAAGTGTGGCCAGGGGAGGAGAAGTGTTCTGCGACCGGGCTTCTGTACAGCTTTTTTGTCATCCAATCAGATCTATGAAGGTTTATTCTTTTGTGTAGCTTTTCAGTTTCTCCGACGTACTGAAGGCCACAGATCTTACATGTGATGAGATAAATCACATTCTCTGTTTTGCACGTTTTGTTTGGACCATGTATGTTTAGTTTTTCTTTAGTCACTGTTCTGGTGAATGTCTTGGTCTCTATCATATGTTGACAGGTGTTTCATCTTTTATCGCCACAGGGTCCTGATTGATTAGGATGGTTTTGACTAGCGATTGGCGTTAGCTTTGCCCCGACTAGGATGTCCTTTAGGTTTTTTGGTCTCCGGTAAGCTTTTACAGGTTTGTTCGGAAGTATTAAGTTTAGTATGTCTGACGATTGCACGGTTGGCCAGTGGTTTGCGATGATTTTACCTACTTTGGGATTGTCTGGGTGATAGGTCAGAATAAATGGTATCCTATCAACCTTTTCTTTCTGTCCATATCTGAGTAGGTCATCACGGGTTGTTTGTTTGGCCCTTTGGATTGCCTCCGCAATCAGGTCTTTGTCGTAGCCTCGGTAAATTAAATGTTTAGCCAGCTCTTCAGACCTTTCTAGGAATCTTTCATCGTCGGAGCAAATTCTGCGTATCCTCAGTGCCAGGCTATATGGAAAGTTCCTAATGCAGTGTTTAGGATGACCGCTGGTTGGGAGGAGGCACTGGTGTTTGTCGGTTGGTTTCGAGTAGATGTCTGTGTGTAACTTGTTTTCCACCAGTCTGTTTGTTGTGTCCAGGAAAACATGGTTTGAGTTGGAAATTTCTGCCGTGAATTTTATTGAAGGATGGAAGTTGTTTGCCTTTGATATGAAGTCATCCAGACTTTCTCTTCCATACTGCCACTTCATTTCTATATCATCGATAAAGCGTTCTCACTGGTATGGTGTACGCTCAACCGATGCTAAGAGCTGACCCTCAAGTTTTCCCATGAAAATGTTAGCATATGAAGGGGCCATTTTAGTACCCATTGCAGTTCCATTGATTTGTAGGTAGTTTTCTTCATTAAATTCAAAGTTGTTGAGTTTTAGGACAAGCTCCAGGAGTTGGGCTAAAAAGTGTGTGGGTGGATTGTTTACAGTTCTTGTTTCCCATGCTTCGCTACATGCCTGTAACCCTTCGTTGTGCGGTATGTTGGTGTACAAAGATGTGACGTCTAAGGAAGCAAGTAATGTATCTGGTAATAATGGTTCACTAGCTTTGCTTTTTATGAGATAATCTGTCGTGTCATGAAGATATGATGGCAATTTGTGGACACATGGTCTCATAAAATGATCTAAATATTCTGATATCCTTTCTGTGAGGTGCCCGTTACCTGAGATTATATGTCTTGTTTGTGTATTTTGGGTAGAAGATAAAATCTACCTGCTCTTCTGTTTTCTAGGCTTAAGCAGTTTTTCGTTTGCTGGTCTATGTGTCCGCTTTTGTACGCCTCGTCAATAACATTAATGATGACTCTTGCATGTTCCAGCGTTGGATCATGGTCCAGTTTTTGGTAGATCCTAGCGTCACTTAGTTGTCTACTTGCTTCACTAATGTAGTCTTCCATATTCATAACGACAACAGCGGAAACCTTATCTGCAGGCTTAGTTATGTCTGTTCTGCATGCTGTTATATATATATATATATATATATATATATATATATATATATATATATATATATATATATATATATATATATATATATATATAGAGAGAGAGAGAGAGAGAGAGAGAGAGAGAGAGAGAGAGAGAGAGAGAGAGAGAGAGAGAGAATAAAAATGTGCTTGCTATCTATCTAGAAATGTAATTTTTATACGTAAAGTACAAAACCAAAATATAAAGGGATCTTGTCGGCTTCAAATGGTAAGTAAACCCTTCGGTCAATAACTTCGAAACGCTGATAGCTCAAGGCTGCGGGTCCAGACAGTATTGAATAATTCAATGAAAATTTCCATTTTAATTCATTTTATGTGATGTAGAATATATATAAACGACCATCTGATAGCTGTCATAAATGTTGTATTTAGTTTAATAGCTTAATAAGCAAACCTATCCGATATTTTAAGACCTGCTAAAGACAAAGTCCCTACCACACTAAATGTACTTTATAACTGTGGTAAATAATAATGTAGACACTCCCTGATCTAAAAAAAATATTTAGAATGTTTGTCATCATAAGCAAAAGATATTTAAATATCGTAACATAAAAAGTACTGGTAAATTCTTTATTAATTGGAATTCTCTACAAATTAAGGTATTTTAACCCATGCATACGGTGGATAATACCGTTTTGTCCATTCCAGCCAGAACAAGCTCATTTGCTTTATAACATTTTATTTTTTAAATAGTATTATTAAATGTAATTTTGTTATTAAATACAATATATATATATATATATATATATATATATATATATATATATATATATATATATATATATATATATATATATATATATATATATATATATAGAGAGAGAGAGAGAGAGAGAGAGAGAGAGAGAGAGAGCAAATTAAGCTATCATATGTGGCCATTTATTTCTTTAAGTGTCAAAATAATTCGCGAATAATTACTTAAAGATATATAAATACATGTTAAGACAAGAATGTCAAGTCTACTGATCTCAGAAAGTGTTTTGCTTTGTGTAGGAAGAAAGGACGAATTTGATATTGCGGAAGGTTACGCTGAAAACTTTATACCTGAAAGTATTCATAAGATACATCGAATGAGTAATTTCCACCTACTACGTCCAAAACGAATTCTGGTTTGTTCTATTATCTATCATATAAACCAAAATTTACATTTTTCAAATAAATTAGCCTTGTCGCATGAATGAAATCCAAAATGAATTTGGTTTTATAATAGTTTTATTCACTGTGTTTGAAAATATATTTAGACTTCAGAAGATTCATTTATAAACTTACATTTACATGCATACTCAAATATTCCATTAGTTTTGTCAGCCACATTTTCAATTTTATTTGAAGACAATTCTATGTTTCAACAATCGGCACACCAAATGTTTAACATGTGAATCCATTTAATATTCCAAATGATTAAATCCTGTGTAGTCTAATGTAGTAATTTGAAACGGGAATATTTCTGATTTTATTTACTAGACCGGGTCACAAGGATCTCAAACCAAAATTAAATTATTTGTGAAGTGGATATCTGTGTAGATATTATGTAAAAAATCGCAAGAACCTGTTTTTTTTTTTGCAATATGACGTAGACATGAATGATTTATTAGTTGATGTCTTATAGTTACATATTCCATGGCACCAGCAATCTTTTTGTCACATTGTGGATATTAATAACTTTCTTTCTACTCAAAATAGAGATATCAAATAAAATCAGAACCCCTTGGAACTCAGTGAAACTAATGCAGTATAAGTATGTATGGTAAACAATAACTTTCAGTCAATCGGATTTTCTACTGAGTTTTCAATTCTCTTGTACTTTTCAAAATAGGAAACTTCTTAGTTATTAAGGTAAAACTTGCGTTAAAAATTGCGACATTTGAAACTTGCTTCTGGTTTAATTGAAGTGTTTTCGTCTGAGCTTCGGGTTTATCGACCAAATATTGCACCGACGTGAGCAATTTTATATCGATGATGTATTTAATAACCAAATTACATTTAATAATAATAATAATAATAATAATAATAATAATAATAATAATAATAATAATAATAATAATAATAATAATAATAATAAAAAGAAGAAGAAGAAGAAGAAGAAGAAGAAGAAGAAGAAGAAGAAGAAGAAGAAGAAGAAGAAGAAGAAGAAGAAGAAAAAAAAAAAAAACAAATGTTTAAATGCAAAGGAGCTTGTTCTGGCTGGAATGGAAGAAACGTTATTAACCACCGAATGCGTAGGTTAAAATACCTTAATTTATAGAGGATATCAACTAATAAAGAATTTAGCAGTACTTTTATGATACGACATTTAAATAAATTTTGCCTTTGACGACATTCTGAAACAAAAATTAAATTAGGGAGTGTCTACCCTAATATAGGGCAGTTATAAAGTACATTTAGTGCGGACAGTGACTTTGCCTTTAGCAGGTTTTAAAATATAGGATAGGTTTTGTTAGGAAGCTTTTAAACTAAATACAACCTTTATGACAGCAATCAGATGGTCGTGTATATATAAAATGAACTTAAATGAAAATTTCCATTGTATCATTCAGTACAGTCTGAACTCGCAGCCTGAAACCATTAACGTTTCGGAGGTATCGATCGAAGTGTTTACTTACCCTTTTGAAGGCGACAAGATCCCTTCATCTTCTGTTGCCCTAGTTTACGTATAAAAATTACATTTTTAGATAGATAGGAAGCTATTTTTTATGAATTTCCTATGTCATTAGGCACATAACTAATTCAATGGTGTGTGTTGGATTTTAGTGGTTACTTGATAATGGTGATTCAGTGATGGAAAGATAAATCTGAAACAGTCACTAGACCTTTACATACGACACATTACTTTAATTTCTTCAAATAAAAAATCTTCTGGATGTGCTTACAGGTATAGCACTTTGAGATGGGAGTATTTTTTATTTGTGTTTGTGTTGTGTCTATTTCTTATCTCGCAGTGCAGATCAGTCATACGAGTGTGAAAAAGACAAACAACGTCTATGTAAATTAAAGCGTCCTGATGTATGGTCCTTATGGGATTATAGGAAACGCAATAGCAATATTTGCGCATATATAAAGAATTCATTTGACAGCGACTAAAACTGGAAATAGGAGAAACTGTTGATTTTAAGCCACGCTTACTCAGGTGGTAGATTCACTTGGTAATAAATCCAATGCGCCATTAAAGTTAATCAGAATTTTATCATGGTTTTCTATTATTTTCATATAACTAAATTAGATGAATTCTCTCTCTCTCTCTCTCTCTCTCTCTCTCTCTCTCTCTCTCTCTCTCTCTCTCTCTCTCTCTCTCTCTCTCTCTCTCTCTCTCTCTCTCTCTCTCTCTCTCTCATTCTTGAAACTGCTTACCCCCAAACTTTCATTAGAATCAAACGCATTGGAACCTTTTAATACTATGTAAAATGTTACTTTCAATGGCAATGTGTTTTGTTTTCGGTAGATTACCATAACAAATCTAGATGCATGATAGTAACAGTTATTTCGAACGTGTATATTTTTCGTGTATACGAGATTGACATATTTCTAAATTTCCCGTTTTTAAATCCATTCCAGATTATAACAGGATTTTATACATATTATGTTTGAAGAACAAGAAATGTGACTTCAAAACTGAATAATAGTTTTTTCATGCATACTTATTTGCATTAATATAGATCGTAATAATTATAGTGTCCAAAAGTTTAATTAAAAGGAGACATGAATCGAAACTGGTACAAATTATTACTGAAGAGATGTGCCGGTGCGACAACACCGGAAGAGTAATAGAATTAATTTATACCCTATGGGCTTTCGGAAGGAACGAACATGTCGCAGCCCTTCGATAATTCAATTTCGGCTATAGCATGAATATTCATTATTGAGAAATTTTAAAACTAGTGCACAAATTTAAAATTGAATATGGATTTATAATATGACGACAATGTCAATGGCCTGAGTTTCCATTTGATACTTTTGGTATTATGCCATATAAATTTCAATCATACCTAGCCTTCAGGATTATAACAATTTCAAGATCTGTCTTTCAAGTTCCAGGGAGATAGGTTCTGAGGTAGTGGAGACTTAGAGGAAAAGTTGATATCCTAATATTTGGCTTCGAATTTCATTCGCAAATTTCTTTTTCTTGAACATTTCGAGTCTTAAATTAACCATCTTAAAGAATAAAATTGCAACTGTTCCCATCATTTAATTGTTCACATATTATGATGCTATATGGACAAACAATGAAAATTAACATATTAAAAGCACAAAATTAAGTTCGCAAATTATAATCTGTGAATCAAGTCGATCAAAACTGGATACGTGACAAAATACGTGGCACGTGCAAGTCACCTTGTGTGAAATTCCGGGTAAAGATTGTTTATATTTTTAGGCAACATATATGATATATGTTTGCGTTGCCAATCATGTTTCAGTGTTCCTAAGAGGAATTCGCCAGGTATTTTCCAATGTTAGTCTACACATTACTGATACTTATTGATTTGCAATTTATCAGAAATCTACTTTAAATATTTGTTATTACAATCCAAAGATTCCCATAAAATACTGTGCTATATTTCCGTCCTGGAAATATTGAGTTGCGCAATATCTGTAATATTAAAAGAGGCAAGAAACACTGAGAATCATTATCTTGGCGTACACTAACGAGTGTAAAATATTAGGTACAACTATTAAGACTTCTGTGTACCTTGTTTACATAGATTACTTATAAAACTTTTATCTGGCCCTCCCCCAAGCTATGTTGTTCATCACATATTTTAGGCACTATCTTGATTAATATACATGTATATTGTCGTGGTTGTCCACGCTTGGAGCAGCAAAAATACATATCCGTATATTGATCTATATCACAGAAAATAGAAACATTATCACGTACTCCTCGGTTTTTCGGTTATAATTATTAGAAGCGATGTCATTTATATCCTTGCAGATATGAATATGCCATTTATGACCACGTTGATAATGCAATTTTCAATTGTTGTCATTTTATATCAAACTATTCCTTAAACAGTCTCTTTTAGATTTAGTTGCTGTAATTCTCATAGCTGTACCGTCTTGTATATATCAAGAACATGCATACGTCTTAATGAATCTTAAAGAATTCGATCTGCCTCTGTCAGTCTTTCGAATAACGACGTTGGTTTAGCTATTCCACGTCCCACAGAATGTCAGTCTATTTATGTTGTAGTAAGAGGCTGTGATAGCTTTCGAAACTATTACTAGTATCATTAAAATGGTTTAACACTGGTAGAAAAAAATATCTTATTCATGAATGATGATATTTTAATGTGATAAATTATTAAGTAAAACGGGCACCTTTTCAAATGTGGGTGAGTGGGTGGGTGCTTTTGTGTTGTTGGGACAGAAGAAAAGATAAATGCTCTTATTTAGAAACATAATATGAAATGAAGTAATTATTTGTCCCATTTTTAACATTCTATGCAAATTTGTCCATAAAGAAAGAAGTCGTGCTCATTTGCCATATCCAAGCAAATATATCTCAGATTATAAATGCCAATGACCTTTGGTGCATATGTTCAACATTCAATGAAAGGAAGTGTTTGACACTTTAAAGTACGATCATTTTTTAACAGTATTATGGATATAAGAGTCGAATAAGGGAACTTTCTTTAGAGACAATCACCACATTGATGAGTCAAATCCAAGTGAAGCTTTTCAAGAAAGATAAATGGCGAATCTTAACGCGTGCTCAAATGCGGAATTAAAATTGAGATGCAGTTGCGAAACCGTAAAATAACATCTGTAATTGATGGGAAGTCACGCTCTGGAGCCAATAAGATACAAAGTTGTAAGATACAAGCAGCAATCAATTACAATAGTTTAATCGATCGAAAATAGGCACAATCCGTTGTTGCTTGCGATCGAAACAATCATTGAAGCCTCCTTATACAAATTTCAAATTATAATTCGGTATCTAGTTAGGAGTTTGCTTCAAGCCGGGCATAAGCACTTGAAATATTATGAGGCATTGGGTCAGGACTTGACTAGCAGCCAGCACAAACGTGTGTGCACGAGTCACTATATTAAGAAACATATTCTTGAAACACCACATGATTGTCTTATAGAAAGCAATTTCACATATCGATGTCTCGGAAAATATTCAGTCTGAAACATTGATATTTTACAAGCTTGTGCACTGTGCTCTAGGGCGGCTGTCTTTGATCCATGTCTTAGTAATACAAGTTGTGCTGTTCTGTTAATAAGCATTTATTCCACTACCTCCACTGGTGTATTAATTGGTTGTCCCTGTTATTTCCCGAATAATAGAAGAGAACCACTCTTTGCGAACAATTTGAAAGAAAGCGTTAGGGAATTAAACTTACGTTCGTTCCAGAGTCTATGCGAGTAGTGACATTAAAGGTAGAACAGTATGACTCAAATAAATGCCTTTTGCAGGGACCAATCTGCAAACCCAAACAGTTATTAGGATATCAGACTTAAAAACAATACCATCCAACACAAATTCACTCTTGTGTCACATGCGAACGAGCAGAAGAAATTGGTCTTAGTTCCAGAAGGATGGGGTGGGTTACAAAAACCCACATATACTTTCAATTTCAAGTTTCGGCATGCCATGCAATTTTGAAATTAAAGGATAACTCATCGAAATTGATTTCATTTTATTTTATGGAAGATTATATGTCGTGTGTTATGTGTGTTTCAGTCCATTTTAAAGCATAAAAAGAGGCTATACATAACGGCCTGTATATTATGTGGAGAAAATCTCCCAGAAGATCCCAGGAAGAAACACCGAACAAAGGAACATACTAGCACGTTTTCGCACACAAGCATAAATGTGCCAGCTGAAATTCGAACTTAGGTGAGAGTGTAAGTGATTTGGTCTGGCCACATAGTAAATATGTAATTTGTATTCTTGTCTATACTTAATGTCTTTTATTCTTAGCAATAAATCAGTGCCAACTGGATAATGTTGTAGCACAAACCATATTTATGAATTCGAATGAATAAAAACATATTCAAACTTTGCAAACCTAAGTATTATTTATATCAGATAGGCAATTTATCGGGCGTGACGAACAACGCCTGCATGAAAGCAAAGAATATTAATTAATCAAAATACAATTAAATAAAATAGCGTTTTGTGCATACATTTCTAGCTATATTCAATCCAGTACATCATGTTTCTCATATTTCTTCAAATATTTTCCATCGAATAATTTAACCATTCTGTTTCGGTATGCTTTAGCTGTTTTTGCAAATTTCATGATACTCTGTTTAGTTTCTCACGCAATAAAAATGACCCTGGGATTCACGTCTTTAAAACTTAAGACTTCATTTCACGTCTACACCGGACTACAATACATGATTTGTCCGGGAATAGGATTAGGCTATAAAGCATAACAATTCCGTTTGAAAAGAAGTTTTCAGATAATTGATAAAACAGGGAACTGAGTTAATTTAGTAAACAATATACAATTTTATGGCAAGAATATAGAAATAAAACAAAAGCTAGTACAAGTTACAGTTTTAATGGAAATAAAACTATTACAAAGACTGACCGACAAAGAAAGATAGATAACAGAAACAGACAGACAGGCATATAGAAACACCTCCTTATCCCCCATTTCTAGATAGAATCTGGGCCAAGTACATATTGGAATTGTACTTAATTGCACTGATATCGATTTCTTAAACTTTCCGGCGAGTAAAACTGACTGCAATTTCATACGGCACAACCACGAATTTAGCAATTCTACACTAGCTAAAATTAGTCAATTACTCTGATAGGAGTTTATAATACAAGGTTAATTACATAGTTCACACTTTGGTCTTTAGCGATAATCTCTCGAGATTGCGGCTTTTAACAGCCTAACGATAGTGTTATCACCGCTTGGGGTCCATGGGGGGATTTGTAGACGACGGGAGGAAATAGGTGGAACGTTGGGTATTGATATGTTATGGACGCAGAAATGATTATATTTGCCAATTCTTGTCGAAACATTGGGTTAAAACGATCTACCCTTATAGGGCCAAAAAATAACAGGGTCAAGGTAATCATTAACTTGACTACAATATTAATTCTGGTCTACAGTCAGGGGGTTGAATTCACCTAACCCGGGCATTTAATTATATAATGTGGCTTACCTATTTATAGACAGCACTTTGATACCGGTTCGTACAAAGACAATTACTATCAACAAGTTACAGTTTTAAAATGCATTCGTAGAGCTATTTAATATTAGCTGAGCTATCAGGATGCTTTCTTGGTAGCCCGTCTACAATCTGACCTTGTAATGCATTGCTCCAAATTAAAGCCATTGAGAATTGTATAATAGTTAATAGCGTTAATGTGTTGAAAATCATAAATTATTTTGAGATGCAAGCATACTTTACGAAGATATATCGAGGTTTTAAATAATCGTTTATTTTCGCCAACGGCAGCGTTTGCCAGCTGAATGAATGCATTACGAATTGTATTTTGTTTTTGACAACGATTGCAGAATAACCAAGTTCATTATGTAGACGACACTTCAGTTATATTTTCACTCAAAGTATATTTGGAATAAGTTGCAGCCAATGTATTAATAATTCAGTAGGTTTCTGGACTGTGAAATGAAGCAACCTACATGTCAATCCTTAAATGTACGAATTGCACTAACAGCGTCAGGGCTTCAATGGAATTTGTAATTTCCAAAGAGCATCAACAATCTCGGATGAGTCAACTTCGCCGAAAATCGAATAAAAAGAAAATAAAATTTGACTGTTCAATGATGTAATGAGAATGACTAAACACTTTGGCGAAAACATTCAATATCAATCTTGCATGCGCTGAAGATGAGAGCACTTCCAGGAATGATGCTTAACAATGCAACAAATATAACACACGCATACATACATGCATGCATGCATGTACATACATACATACATGCATACATACATACATACATACATACATACATACATACATACATACATACATACATACATACATACATACATACATACATACATACATACATACATACATACATACATACATACATACATACATACATACATACATACATACATACATACATACATACATACATACATACATACATACATACATACATACATACATACATGCATGCATACACACATACATATACATACATACATACATACATACATACATACATACATACATACATACATACATACATACATACATACATACATACATACATACATACATACATACACACACACACACACACACACACACACACACACACACACATACATACATACATACATACATACATACATACATACATACATACATACATACATACATACATACATACATACATACATACATACATACATACATACATACATACATACATACATATATAGATAATAATAATAATAATAATAATAATAATAATAATAATAATAATAATAATAATAATAATAATAATAATAATAATAATAATAATAAATCTGCTGTTAAGTCCCAATTCAAACTTGTTTCTAGGCATTTTCCGACATAACGCTTAGTTTTCATTATATACACGCCTTTATCGTGGCATTTAAGCCAGCAATACGACCATTACATAATTAAGTCACTAATATGAAGAATCTTGTTTCGTTTATCTTAGCAACGTTATCTATTAAAGAAATTGGACGTTCAAAAATGTGCTGAGATTTCTATTTTTAATGAATAATGACCAATACAAATCTTGTCAACAAAAAGGAAGTGCCACCAAAGGTTAGCTGCAGTAAATCAGTTGGTAAGTGTCGGAAAAGCTATCCAGAATTCAAGAGTACGATAGCCTAACAGCTAAACATTTTAATTATTGCTCTACCAAACTAAAATATTATAGTACGAATGCTTTAGCTTTGTGTTCTGTTATTTGAGCTGCATTAAATAGTTTGCAGACTCATTTAATTTCAAGAAATAATGCATTCTTCAGATTCCTCTGCAAGTGCTCAATTTTCTCTCAATGGAATATTTACATAATTTCACTAAATCTCTTAAATATAAATATGCATTTAGATGGAAAGGAAACAAGAAAACATTTATACACTATGTCAATATGTTTTTTTAGCAGCTGGCTGTCAACAAAATCGAAATGCTTTAATGCCAAAGAGAATAATAAAGAAAATAGGAGAAAGAATGGAGAGACCAAAGATGTTTGATTCATATCTATGATAATCAGTTGCATTGTAATCTTATTTGGAGGAAAACGTTTAGGATTTAAAGACTGTTATTAAAGACAATGACTTCAAACGTACATATGTGTGGAGTCGTCTCGAGTATATATCTTATGCAATTTAACGTCAGTAAGTATATTTACCTTAGTTAGAAAAGCAGACCAAATTCATATGCGCTTCTTTGCTTTTAATGTTATCCAACCAAAGTCAGATATAATGTTCGCGAATTCGACAGGTGATTTCTTTCAAATACTTCTGTGGCATGTGCCTATTCAAACCAAAAGACACTGTTCATTGCTCAATTCAGAATGTCAATTACGCAAAATTTTTAGTAGACCGTAGAGCAGAAAGCTAGCGATGGGAATATCGGTTATCTCTTATTCATGATTAATAGGCAGGAAAATTTATTCTTAATCTGACCAACATTCAATAAAATACATTGCAATGAAATCAGCTTATGAACAATCTGAGCTCAGAGTCTTGAATTCAGTATTGACATATGTACCTTAGGTGCCAATATTCTCAATGCCAGAATATCGTGCCAAACTGCGTTTAATTGAGGCTGTTGCCTGCCTTAGCAGATTACAGTGTGGAAAAAGTGATTACTCCATGCAATTATGACCATTCCAATCATTAGGCAAACGATTATTGTATGATATATGTTTGTGATTAGTTGCTATAGTGACCAATCTGGTGATCTAAGTGGTTAGAATGTTCACCTAGTATGTTGGAGTTTGAGGGTCGAAATCTCGGTTGAAAAATGCTAAAGATTTATTAAAAAATGGTACCTTTAGCTGCCTTGCTTAGCGCTCAACTATACGAGGATAGTGTTAGGTCTTGTCTTCATGGTGTCCGGATAAATAGACACCGTGACTATATGACTGAAAAATTGATAAGGCTACGTTAAGAATCTAAATCACAGACACAATGACTCAGAGTAGCTAGTCCTGATTTTCCTCAGTTCAAACTGTCATATTTGTCTTAAGTAGCTATGCCTGGTTTTCTTCGGCCCAAACTGTGATATTTGTATTCCGCAGGCAGTCCAGATTTTCTTCATTTAAACTTTGATATTTTAATTCAGAATCCAGTCACATATCCATCTTCCATTTCTTTGTTGAAGAATCTGAATTATGTCCGCCGATATTTCGCAGTGCCATATACCACGTACCGTTTCCAGAGAAACATCCTTCTTGCATTCAGATCCTTGAGATATATGCCCTTGACAAAGAGATGCGTATTCCTTTCGTATGACGAAACTAAAAACATTTTCTAAAGGGTAACCATATTATTTGAATTTTAATAACAGTAAGTCCATAAAAAGAGTTATAAGAGTTTGCAATGCTGAGAAAAGTTTATTTTCGATCACGAATATATTTTACAACATCAAATGGGAATTAGTTTCAAGCAGTGTAGATAAATTACTTATGCCATGCATCTGCATGGACAGGTAGTAAGATATTTTAAGGAATATATATATATATATATATATATATATATATATATATATATAGATACATAGATATATATATATAAATATATATATATACATAGATATTTAGATACATATATACATACATATATATATATACATATATATATATAGATATATATTCCTAAATCCATATATATATATATAAATTTATACATATATACATACATATATATATACATATATATATATATATATATATAAATAAATATATATATATATATATAGATATATAGATATATATATATATATATATATATATATATATATATATTACTACTAATAAACTGTCTGCAACGCATAAGTGAGCATTTTAGAAAAATGCTAAAATTTATAGCGACTTTTGAGTTGTACATTTTACCATTATTCGTAGGCTCAGTTTTGATTGGATAAATAAATCCTGGGAAAATTATAAACTTGATGTTACAACGTTCGAACTACCCAAGTAGTTATTTGGTGCGTGCTAAGATTCAGTGGTTTCATGAAGACCAAATTATTTGTCTTTTTTTAAGTTCAAATATTCCCTACCTATTTCGTCCTACATGAGAGAGAGAGAGAGAGAGAGAGAGAGAGAGAGAGAGAGAGAGAGAGAGAGAGAGAGAGAGAGAGAGAGAGAGAGAGAGAGAGAGAGAGAGAGAGAGAGAGAGAGAGAGAGAGAGAGAGAGAGAGAGAGAGGAAAAAGCAGACCTTTTTGTGGGTGTTTTTTTGTTGTTTTTGTTTTGGTATAACGCTCCGCAACAAGAAACAAAGCGTATGAACGTGCCATTCGGAAGCAGAAGTATTTCATTGGTGCGTGGCACGCAACTGAGTTAAAATATGTTATGAGAATGCACGAAATAGATACCCATCTATAATTGAGGTGATCGCGTGCTGATATTAATGATGTGTATAACTGGATGTTTCGGTTAGGACACCAGTCTAAATCTTAACAAAGTACTTTGCTGCAAAATATCTAGTATTAATTAAACCCCGTTGGCACTAGCTTGGCACACGTGGATGATATTTGGACGAAAAACAATTACATATTTCTTTTTAAAATAAATACGGCTCAAGGAAAACAAATTACTACCAAATTTTTTATGAATGTATTCGATAATTAAGTACTAATCAGAGCGTAATTTAGATATAGTTTTAACGGATTAGCAGCAGTATGTACGGCGTATAACAAAAAGCTGCTACGAAATGACCTTTAATTGCAAACTATGTTGCGCACCAAAGGCATAGACGCAAATGTTTCAGCCATGTAACTGATCTTGCTTACCCATTGAATTGCATACTGCTCTGCACCATGATATTGCACGTAATTGAAGTCCATCAATTGACTGTCAGCAACGGAGTGACAAAAGCATGAATATGAACATGAGGTCTTCGCCAAAAAAGCCAATTGTTGTTGTACGAGATCGAGATGTTCCGGAAAGTAAAAAGCAATATAAATAGAAGCAAAATGAATCTAAAAGTTGAATACCATTGAATTTAGTCAAAATGTGTACGTATACTATTTTTTAGTCTTTTTATCCATCTAGAATGTTTCCTTCTACGAAAGTTTACTTTGATCTCTGTTTCTCGATCTATATTTAAGTGTATTGTAAAGGCTCTTTCTAAAATGAATCAAACTTAGTACACAATTTCAATGAAGCCCTCTCTCTCCCTCCCTCTCTCTCTCTCTCTCTCTCTCTCTCTCTCTCTCTCTCTCTCTCTCTCTCTCTCTCTCTCTCTCTCTCTCACACACACACACACACACACACACACACATATGACGAAATACTTGGAATATTTGACCTGATGAAGACAAATAATTTGGTCTTCATGAAACCATTCAAACTGAACATATACCAAATAATTACCTGGGTAGTCCGATCGTTGTAACAATATGCTCATAATTTTCCCAAGATTTATCTATCCAATCAAAACTAAACCTATGAATAATGGTAAAATTTACAATTCAATAGTCTTTCGAAATATTAGTATGTTTCTAATATGCACACTTATATGTTGCAGACAGTTTTGTCTGCAAACGGTTTGTTGAATTAATGAATAGTTTCTATCATACCCCCAAATCTATCATCATCGAAAAAGACTTTGGGGTCTGATTTCCTCGCCACCAGCACAGATGTGGGGGTCTGATTTACCCTAAAATCGTCTATCTGTATCAACACAAATTTGTGGCCTGATTTATTGGGTTGTTGATGAAGCTTACCATGTTGTGTTTGTACTGCCCTACTTTCTTTTATACTTAAATTACGTATTTCGTGTATGGCCGAAATGTTTTATTGCAGACACCCCGGGGAATTGATGTTAGAAGTTGATTCATTCTATCAATATACAGTTGTCTGTAGTCAATATAAACACCGTTGGAAATGGAATGCCACATGCAAATGAATGTATACGTATCTGATAAAAAAATATACATAGCATTTTTGCTGTATCTTTCACAATGATAGAACACTAGTTTTGCTAATAGAAAAAAATCTTTTAATTAAGAAAATATAAATCTCCTAAAATATCACTGATTTAGAGCGCAAGCACACACGCAAACTCACCCTCCATATATATATATATATATATATATATATATATATATATATATATATATATATATATATATATATATATATATATATATATAGATAGAGAGAGAGAGACAGAGAGACAGAGACAGAGAGACAGACAGAGAGACAGAGACAGAGAGACAGAGACAGACAGACAGAGAGACAGAGACAGAGAGACAGAGACAGACAGAGAGACAGACAGACAGACAGAGACAGACAGACAGAGAGACAGAGAGAGAGACAGACAGACAGACAGACAGACAGACAGACAGACAGAGACAGACAGACAGAGAGACAGAAACAGAGACAGAGACAGACAGATAGACAGATAGACATACAGAGAGAGATAGACATAGAAAGAGACAGAGAGTGAATGACAGAGGTAAAACCT